>MPUH01000104.1:0-107041 GCA_001970955.1 Stentor coeruleus
CCAGCACCACCTCCGACATCAACAATTTTCATATTGTCTTTAAGGTCAATAGCTTGGCAAACAACGTCACTATTAAGCTTAGTCAAGAATGTCATATAAGCTTGGAATTTTTCAAGCATGTCAGGGTACCCGTTTAACACTTCAAACACATTTTTTCCAGTCATTTTTTGGAATAAATTTTGATCTTCAGAGTAAAGAAGTTCACCTATATGAATCATGAATCCAAGCTTTCTAGTGTCGAAATGCCATAGCCATAATGTTTTTGCATCTTCACCGGCTAAGGTATGGGCTCTTTCAGTTGCGTGCCATAGGTTAGTAGATTCTTCAAATCTAAAAAATCTGTTGGCTTCAAGGAACTGAAGGGCTCTAAGTAAGGAGCTGTGGTTTAATGTAGTACCTTCTACAAGTTGAGCAGATGTTTTAGGTGATTCAACGATTTTTTCTATTACACCTTCTTTGATTAGTACTGGGACAATCAAAGCGATGATAAGATTTGACCTAACCTCGACAAGTGTTTCAACTACAGCTTCCATTATTTATGTGGACATTAAAATTCAATATTTATGTATAGTTTGAAGCCTTGACTTTAATTTTGGCCAATCATTTTTTATTATGTACTTATATGCTAAAGAAGAGCATAAATAAAGCTGGTGAAAAAATGTCTTCCTTTTTATCGTTTAAGCTTTCAAATTGGGAAGCTTTATAAGAAATTGTATTATTAATCAATATATTTGACGCTGAAATTTTATTCTTCAACTAAATGCAAAGATTATTCAGTCAAAATTAGTCTTGCTAAAATTCATTCGGATCGATTGAACACTGTTTAGCAGTATTCATTAAATAGGAATAAGGTATTATGCTAAAACAACAAGAGTATTATTAGTGAATCAAAGTCTTAATCTTGTTGCAGCAAGCCTTTTATCCAAAAATGGAGTCTATCCCTTCCTCCCTACATAAAAGCCATATTTGAAATTTATCTTTTAGATTATAATCATATAAACTAATTAGCCTTAACTACATGCTATAAGAATATTGCCAGCATCCAATTGTAGCTTGTTCATAATCAGCTTGAATATTAACTTTAATTGTATAGCTTCCAGACAAGCATTGATAAGGACTAACATTGAAATTGAATGTTGTTTGCTCATTCTTGTTATAACACTGAGAAATATTGATAATTTGATCAAAAGAATCATTTCCATTAAAAAATTCTTGAATATAAAGACGTTCAACACAGTAATCACTATCAAAAGTTCCAGTGAGACTAACAGCTTGGGATCCACAACCTTTTGGTGGCCATGGATTTACAAAGAAGCTGTTGACAAATATGATATTTGCGCTTTGGCACTCC
This sequence comes from Stentor coeruleus, assembly GCA_001970955.1. Lineage (NCBI taxonomy): Eukaryota > Ciliophora > Heterotrichea > Heterotrichida > Stentoridae > Stentor > Stentor coeruleus. Next base: position 1,352 of record MPUH01000104.1, read on the forward strand.
TGACCTACAGCTTTAAGTTTATCCTGCACCGGTCCAGCAAACGCACATACGATTAAGACGAATCCAACCAGATATTTCATTTATACCAATGACGACATTAGAGTTGTATGTGTTATAATTTATAAATATTTTCGCCCATTTATATAAGAAATTATATACTTTATTGAATGCAAAAGTGAAATTGTATAAGAAATAGTGGAGTTTTATATTGGAATTTAATGTTGTGTGTATAAGTTTATAAATTAGGTTAGAATTGTAAGAAGGGTTTGAATTTACCCATTTTCAAGATAACTTAATTTGTGTATAAAGTTTATATTGTAAAATATTCCTTTGTTAGGCTTTTCTTTATGAATTTTCCTCTGACAGTTTTATCTAATGTTGCAATTTCCTATAAAAAAACCCCATTCTCATAAATGTCAATATGATAATCCTAAGACTATATGGGAAATACAAGAAACTGGCACAAGCAAAAATAAATTATTAAAGATTTTAAACCACCTTCGTACTTTATAGTTATATAAAAAATAATCAGATAGAAAGTTAAATTATAAAGAAGTGGAAAGTATATTTATATATTGTCCAAGTTGTAGTTTATTATCATAATTTGAATACTGTGTATAGAATTTGGAATTAGAAAATATTGGAAAATAATACAAATGTTTAGGTATATTGACTTTGGGCTTTTAAATAAAAGCGATAAAGGGTTTATGTATAAAACTTTTGTGGTATTCCAAGCTATATAGAGCCTGAATTGTTATTTCTTATATTAGGAAGTATTTTTTTATATAAGAATTAACTTGAAATTGCTAAAAATGCTGATTATGCTAGACATTATGCTGATGTCTTGGTTTGGAGATTTGCTTTTTGATATAATTACTGGAGTTTTCTTATTAAGAGAACTTGTGCTAAAATATACAAGTTTATTAAAATTATTTTACACAAAAACCTATGGAACATCATTTGTGTGAAGATTTATTAAAATAAACTCGGTTCAAGAATAGTTTTATTCCTAATTTTTATCTTGAATTATTTAATAAAAATATATGCATTTTTAGCTTTGCTTAATTTGCTTTTAAACAAAAATACCATACAGAAATTACTTAACACTATATATTTTACTACGAATCGAAAAAAAAAATCCAAAATTTGGTGTATGTTTTTTTGTCCACTCATTGATTTAATATATAATTAAATAATGTAACAGAGGAAATTAGGGGAATTGAATTTGGGGAAGTGTCGTGGGTATGGAGATATAGAATGTCAATACTGAAGATTAATGATTTTTAATTTTTAATTTTTTGGCTAGGCTTCAGATTAGAAATTTCAAGTTTATAAAAGAATGGAAAAGGGATATAAAACNTATGCATATAAATAATCTTCTAGTATTTTTTCAAAAAAAAAATATAAAACCTTAAAAACTAACTTAATAAAGTATTGCCTTGCATTAATACTAAAACACAATCATTTTAATAAATTTTAGCCAATGTATTTCTTTAAAAAACTTAATCAATGTAAAATAATATGTACTAATTTAAAAATGTATAGTGCAATACTCATATTTCTAAACGATTAAGACTATTAGATAGCTATTGCTTCAATGATATCATCTTCTCTAGCATTAGTAACACTTTCAATTCTAAATCCACTTTCACCTAATATTTCCTTAAATTCATCAAGAGTTCTCTCCTTTCCATTGTTGTAACAAAAAACATAAATGTCTTGTAAGGTAGCTCTTTTGTATCGCTTATCAGCTCTGTCAAAAACAGTATCAACTATCAAGACTCTATTTCCAGGGTTAAGCACACTTCTACAATTCTTAAGAATAGTGGTAGCCCTATGAGCTGGCCAATCATGGACGATATGCTTAAGTAAAATGCAATCAAACCCAGCAGGAATGGCCTCAAAGAAGCTTCCGGGAATAACTTCAACCTGTTCAGTCAAACCATGCTTTTCAATGTTTTTCCTAGTCATTGGGACAACTGGCTCAACTTCATAAACTGCGAATTTTTTTTCTGGGTATTTCTTAGCAAGATCAATAGCCAATCCTCCACTACCACCTCCAACATCAACAATTTTCATATTGTCTTTAAGGTCAATACCTTGGCAAACAATGTCACTATTACGCTTAGTCGAGAATGTCAAAAAAGATTGGAATTTTTCAAGCATGTCAGGGATCTCGTTTAGCACTTCAAACCCACTTTTTCCAGCAATTTTTTGGAATAAATTTTGATCTTCAGTGTAAAGAAGTTCACCTAAATGAATCATATATCCAAGTTTTCTAGTATCGAAATGCCATAGCCATAATGTTTTTGCGTCTTCACCAGCTAAGGTATGACCTCTTTCAGTTGCGTGCCATAAGTTAGTAGATTCTTCAAATCTTAAAAATCTATTGGCTTCAAGGAAATGAAGGGCTCTAAGTAAGGAGCTGTGGTTTAATGCAGTGCCTTCTACAAGTTGAGAAGATGTTTTGGGTGATTCAACGACTTTTTCTATTACACCTTTTTAATTAGTACTGGGACAATAAAAGCGATGATAAGATTTATTCTGACCTCGGCAATTGTATCAAATACAGCTTCCATTAATTATTTGGGCATTAAAATTCGATAGTTATGCATATTTTGAAGCTTTTAATTTAATTTCAGCCAATCATTTTTATTATGTACTTATACGTTTACGAATAGCATAGCGAAAGCTGGTGAAAAAATGTCTTCCTAATTGTTAAACTTTCGACTTGGGAAGTTTATAAAAAATTATATTATTGACTAATATATGTTTGATGCTGAAATTTCATTCTTCAATAAATGCCAAAGACTTATTCAGTCAAAATTAGTCTTGTTAAAATTCATTAGGAACGCTGTTTAGTAGAATCCTTTAAACTTGGAATAAGGCATTATGTTAAAACTGCAAGGGTATTATCAGTGAATAAAAAGTCTTACTCTTGTTGCAGCAAGCCTTTTATCCAAAAATGGGAGTCTATCCCTTCCTCCCTACACAAAAGCCTTTGTACTTTATAGTTATATAAAAAATAATTAGATAGAAAGTTAAATTATAAAGTAGTGAAAAGTATATTTAAGCATTGCCCAAGTTGTAGTTTATTGTCATAGTTTGAATATTGTGTATAGGAATTTGGAATTAGAAAATATTGGAGATTAATAAATATGTTAGGCATATTAACTTTGGGTTTTAAAATAAAAGCGATAAAAGATTATGTATAAGACTTTTGTGGTAAAAATATTGATTATGTTTGATATTATGCTGATATTTGGGCTTGGGGCTTTGCTTTTTAATATAATTACTGGAGTTTTCCTATTAAGAGAACTTGTGCTAAAATATACAAGTTTACTAAAATTATTTTACACAAGAACCTATGGTACGTCATTTGTGTGAAGATTTATTAAAATAAACTCGGTTCAAGAATAGCTTTATTCCTAATTTTTATCTTGAATTATTTAATAAAAATATGTGTATTTTTAGCTTTGCTTAATTTGAATTTAAACAAAAATACCATACAGAAATTACTTAGCACTATATATTTTATTATGAATCAAAAAAAATCAAAAATTAGTTTATTCTTTTATCATAATATGAACATATCGAAATCCGTAAACACCCTTCCATCCACCGACGCTTACCAGCACTACAGCAGTCTTTTCGCATCAGTAGAATCTTTCGCAATCCAAAACCCAGATTCAGCTCTGAAATTTGGTTTCGCCCTTATCTCCTTATCCTCCCTTCAAAAAAGAATCCAACATCGACTCTTCAAGCTTTCCTTAAGCAAATGGAAAACAAGAATCTTAAAACAAAAAGGCAAACCCTTATATTATAAATATCTCCTAAGTGAATCAAATATAAACTACAAAAACTCTATAAGAAAATTTTCATATACAATTGAAAATCTTGCCTTAAAAAAAATCACAGAGAGTTTCATAGGAATAAAATACTATGTAAAAAACCTAAAAAAATCATCACTATTAAAATGCTTAGAAACTATTGAAGAAAAAACTAGAGATATTATCGGACTTGGGTTTTTTAGAATACAAGATAGGGCAAGAAAATCAAAAGAAAGATTGAGATATGTTAGAGAAAGAGTACTTTGGACATCTATGGTATTGAAGAATAGTAAAGGTTATGCATTAAAAAAAGCTATGAGAGTATGGCAAAGATGGGTAAGGTCTATTATAAGTACTTCTAAGATTCATGTTTTTTGTCAGATAACGAAATTCAAAGTAATTTTTATATAGAATTTTGAAAGGGCACTTTTAGTTAGAATTATAAGAGCATATTTGGATAGTCAATCAAAAAAACTGTGCTACAGTTTTTTGAAGTGGTTGAAATGGGCTAGGACTGAGAGTGTTAATAAGAAAAAATATGAAATGAAAAAGCTGGAGGATAGGAGAAATCAACAGAATAAGGAACTTTTGGGTGAGTTTCAAATAAACCTTAATAAACAGAAAGTTACTTTGGTGCAACAACAGGTAGAAAGCATGCTTTATACACTTTCTATAGATGTATTAAATGGGTTTATGCATCTGTGAATTAGATAATTAACTATTATATTTTGTCTGGAAATGGATTTTTTTATTATAATAATTATTAAGGATGATAAAGGGTTTTTAATTAGATTTAATTGAATTTATTTGACAAAGAAAGATTTTTATGTAAATAATAGAATATTTTAAAATTTGTGATGGTTGTTAATAGTAATAAAAGATGATTAACACCCTTGCTAGAAAGGGTTTTTATTATATCCTTGCAGTATTTGAGTTTCTTTATATAGAAATTTCACTTTGACAACAGGTTCCATTTATAAAATAATTTTTTTAGTCTTGGCACAATAATTTTAATATAGGACATTATAAGTTTATGAAGGGCGGGCAATATAAAATTTCTTTATTTTTTATCTGAAAATTAAACATTGATAAACTGTTTTCTGTATATAATCCAGAGAGTAGTAGCTAAGAAAATGTTTTAATTACAGATTATATAGAAAAATGAATTCTATACAAATATAAAAGATTTGAATAATAATTCTATACAGTGTAATAGTGTTTAAGATTAGATTCATGGCTAAAATAATTAACTAAACATAATAAGCTTGGTAATTCTATATAGTAATAAAAATCCATAATTTAAAGCAGCACTCGCTCAATTCTAAAGTAAAAATAAGAAAAAATAATAAAATTATCATAATAGAATACTAAGACATAATACATGTATATTATATTTATAAACCTCTTACTATCATTATATATTTGAATTATTTAACAAAATGCAAATCAATACTATAAGAAATAAGAATAGAAGCTCTAACCATAATTGATAATCCTAGGGGGAAATAAATTTAATTATATAAATAACACATAATTAATCAGCCTCTTAACTTATTTCAAGCATCAAATTCCTGTTTGCAATATTTATTATAAATCAAAATAAGCAAAACCATAAATTTTTGTTGAGTTATTTCTATGCCCTATTCTAAAATTTAATGATACTATTTCAAAAAAAATCGCTTCCTCCCAAATATTTTTGCATAAAATAACAACTACTAACATCAATCTACCTTTTTCATCAATTACAAATCTTTTTATGCTAATTCCAAAATAATCCCAATTTTCATAATAGTAAAAAAAAAATTAGTATTCGTCATATTAAATCTCAGAATCAAATTACCTCTAAAAAATTTGAAACAAAAGTTAAAAATTCATTTTCCAACTCCAAATAGGCGTATAACAACAAATTTCCCTAGTTCATTTTTCCAGCTTATTAGTAAAAATTCCAGTGAATAAATTGAAAAGGTTATAAATCATGGATACAGGGAAAAGCCAAGGAGAACAGATCGAAATGGTTCAAACAGGTATTAGTAACAAGTTCAAACGTCATCAAAGAAGTACTCAAAAATATCTTAAAAGATTATACTTCAACATATTCTTATCTACATCTTTCATGATAGGAGAAATCATTGGAGGAATTGTCTCAGATTCAATAGCCTTATTATCTGATGCTTTTCATATCTTCACTGATATTCTAGGTTTTACGATCTCAATTATAAGTTTACATATTACAAAAAAACAAGCTACATATACTATGTCTTATGGTTATTATCGAGCAGAAGTTATCGGTGCTCTTTTAAGCATTGCTCTTATTTGGGGATTAACAGCATGGCTTGTATCTGAAGCTATTATTAGATTTATAACACCTCAAGAAGTTGATGGGCTTATAATGTTAGTCACAGCAATAGCAGGACTTATAGGAAACGTTATTATGGGTATAGTACTTATGAACACTGACCCAGATAAACTTGATGGAGACATTGTAACTGATGATAAGAATCAGGCACCTGAAATTGTTATTGAACAAATAGATGTTGAAAAAGATCCTGAAAATCCACAAATTAATGTTTCTAAGAAAAAAAGCTTGAATATGCGTGCAGCTATTATACATGTTCTTGGTGATGGATTGCAAAGTGTTGGAGTATCAATAGCTGCAGGGGTTATTTATGCTAAACCTGAATATACACAAGCTGATCCTGTTTGTACATTGATGTTTTGTATTGTTGTTTTAGCTACAACAATACCTATTCTTAAAGATTGTGTGAAAATTTTAATGGAAGCTAGTCCATCTGAACTTAATATGGAAGAAGTGATAAAGAGTTTAAAAGAGATTGAAGATGTTATTGATGTTCATGATATGCATGTTTGGAGTTTGAGTGCTGGAAAAGTGTCACTATCGTGCCATATGATTGTGGATAATCCAAGCAGAGGACTTAAGACAGCAACTCAGCTGTTGAAAGATAAATATGGTATTGGGCATATAACAATACAAACAGAAATTGGAGATAATACAGAAGAGTTTATATGTGAGAATGAGCTGCATTAAATAGAAAATATTTTATATAATCTTAGTGATTAAGTAAAAAATGGATTTAAAAATATATTGGGTTATTATGTAAATATGGATTTTAGGCTTGAAATGGAAAATAAATTTTATTTTCTTATCAATAAAGCTCATAAGGTTTTTATTATAACTTCAAGTAGCTTTAAGTTTTTATTAATACCTTCTTCGGCATCAAAAAGGCAATCATACTATTCTCAGGATTTTTCAAGTGCTTGTCAAAGTCATTTTCCATTTGATATATACTATAAGAGTTCATTAAATAGCATATTTGCCCTAATATTTTTTTTACTTTCTTCTAATTTCCACACTTCACAATTTCGCCACGTAAGTAAATCTTTGTATTTTTCATAAAATTTCTGCTCACATTAAAAATTCCCTTTCCAGTATTCACAAATATTTTTTTCTATTGACTCACTTTCTTTCAACACAGAACCCATAATTTGACAAACAATTCCATATAAAATCCTAAGGTTTATTAATACCAATAATAATTTATGTATACTTGAAAAAATATTCAATAATATATATGAAAGCTGAAAAAAGCTTGATTGGAAGCAGATATGCAAGATCTCCTTTAAATTCACAAAGTCCACAGTTTTATACAACACAAGGCCGAACTACAAAAATTTCCCAAACACTTCGTATAAGAAAAAGTAATTGTCGTAGTATAAACCCTGAAGAAGCTGCTGAAGTTGTAAAAAACTATATCATACCAATGTTCAATCAAGAATTTAGGTCTAAGTCTAGACAGCATAGACATGAACAACATGGGGTTTCTTTTGATTTATCTCGTTCAAAAGGTGTTATCACAGAAGAGTTACTTTTAAGTTCAAAACTTTATGAAAGACTTAAAAAAACAGAAAAAACTAATCAAGAGCTATCTTTGGTATTAGAAGAAATCAAACAAAAAAGCAATCAAAATTCAGAAGACAAAAAATATTTGGATTTGTATAATAAAAGTGAAGCTAATGTGAAATTTTTACTTTTTGAGAACTCGGAATTGAGTAAGCAGTTAATGAATTTAAAGCTTTCGCAAGGGTTGCTTCTTGATGAAAAAAATACATACAAAAAAATATATGAGGAAAATTTAAAAGAATTAAGTATTGTTAGACAAGCTTTAAGCCAGGAGCAAGGGAAAATAGATATCCGATGTTTTTAAATATATTTTCTTTAACTATACTAAACAAGTTCAAATTCCAAATAGCTGAACTTCAGCATTATAACTCTTTACTTATATTCCAACATGAGCTTGTATCAGAACAACTAAAAGGACTTTATGATTCTTTTAAAGCTATTAATTCATTAGTAAGTTTTCATTATGTCTCAGATGAAACTTCTCTGAAATTTTCAAATATTTGTAAGACAGTCGCGAATTATATAGATCATTTTGAAGTCGATATACACAAAAATATTGAGTTAACAGAAGCTTTATTAATAGATTCAGATGTTGTTAAAAGCATTAAATTATCATTAAACATAAATAGAGAGGCGATTATAAAACCATTAGAAATTCAAATTATAGCATTGAATAAAGAAATCGCTGACCTTAAGCTAAAAAACCAGAAAATCCTTGATAAAAGCGAAAATCTTGAGCTTAAAATATTCAATTTTACTAAGGAAATACAAAGTCATAGGAGAAATACTAGGCTTAGTTTAATTTTTTCTGACCCAACAGAGCAGTTATGTGGTCTTTGTCAGAAAATATTCAAGCCAAGTTTGAATTTTTCATGGTCATGTAGGCATCATAAAGCTAAAATAGTAAACAATGTATGGTTTTGCTGTGGGAAAACTGGACCTGATTCTGAAGGTTGTTTAGTGACTAAGCATATATGTATGGAAGAAATGGAGGAACTAGCAAAAGAAACACAAAAATATGTTTTCTGCACTGTAGTTTATATATAGAATTGCAAAGTAAAAGATCATGAAACCTGTGAATGCCCATTTGATCCTAATGTTCGTTCACAGCATAACCCTGCTGATGAGCTTTTAAGAGTTCGTAATAACCATACAAAAAAAATACAAACACGTTCCCGAGTAAATCGCTTTAATGCAACTGAGTACTTAAAAATTCGCACTAATCGATTAGTCTCAGATGATTCTGATATCTCTGATTTTGATTATGATGATATAATATCATAAGCAATTCATGTAGTATATCCTAATTTTTATTATATTTTTAAAGTATAAATTATTTGTGGTATATAAAATTAGTCGTTTATTTAATACTTGGATTTTCAATAGTTCTTATCGATTTATGTAATAAAATAGGTTTTTTTTTGAACATGAAGTTTAGAGCTTAAAGTTGTCCTGATAATATTTTATAAATCTTTTCTAAAAGTATCATCATTAGTATTTTTATCTCATGCTAAAGCTAATAAGGTTTTACAAGCTTCAGCAACTGCAAGTCTTCATCCTTTAATAATAATTTGTGATATATTTTCTTTTAAATAAGCTATTCAGCTTCTCTTAGTAACTCTCCAGCTAAAACCACTACTATTGTTGTCCCATCATCAACTTCATCATCTTGAGTTTTTGATATATTTATGAAGATTTTTAGCTCCAGGGTTATCAACGTATAAAGATTTGATTATTTTTGCCCTATCGTTAGTCACAGTAATTTTCTGTTTGTTTAGATCTGAGGATTTAAAGATTTTGTCCTACCTTTAAGGCCCAAGGTTGTTTTAACTAGATCAACTATATCTATAGCTCCAAAAAATAAACTTATTCTAGCCATTTCATCACATGAATCCTTAGGCTTCTTCACTTATAATTTATGAGTTTAAGTTACCGGCTGCATATAGTTTTCCTTTGTAAGCGCCACTCATTTTGTATTTATAATTCCTTAGGATTTTGAAATAAAGTGACTGTTTAAGTTAAGATTTCATATGATTGATGAGATTTGATAAGATTTCGGATAGTATTTATAATCTTTAAGGCTTTTATAACAGTAAGCTTAGGGTGTTAGAAAGGAATGAAGGCTTTTTGTTAGTTGTAATTCCATAAGGTATTTCAAGTATAAAACATAAGAATATAATATTAAAGATATGGGTATTCAAAATAAAGAAACTAAATCTCAGGGGTAATAATAAGTTATGCCTCTGTATTTTTAAAAAATGAATGGCTACTTATAATATTTCTAGTTATAAATAAGCCATACAATTCTCCTTTAAGCCTACAAGAAAAAACCCTTGTGCATTACAAAAGCTACTCTAAACAACCTTTATCATCTCATCTCTTAAATATTTTCTACTTATAATCCTCCCATTTTTCTAGTACTAAGCTCATAAGCTTATTGTCTTATAGGCTTATCATAGACATAAATAATTCCAATAAACAATTTAAAATCCATCTAATCTAATGAATAGTTCATATTCATCGATAATATTTAAATGGTTGATTGTCCAACTACAAGATCACCGATTGTTGATATCACTATTTTTCTAGGACTGGTACTTTATATATAGATCGGACTTACCTTAATGGAATTCGGAGCTTCACGTTCAGGTTTCGGACCTCATTTACTTGTAAAGAATTTCGTGCAATTCTCTGTTGCTATAATCTCATATTGGCTTATCGGGTTCGCCTTTTCGTTTGGAGACCCAGATAGTCAGTTCATTGGCGAGGAACAATTTGGTGGCGATGAATGGATTGAAAAAAACAGCTTCCGTTGCTTTTCCTATAGTGCCTTAGTGGGGATTTTTGTTATATATATTGTCAACTGTGCCTTATTAGAACGGCTAAAATACAACGCTTCAATTGTCTTTAGTATTTGTTTAATGATCTTCATATGGCCAGTTGTTGTTGCATGGACCTGGGGAGGTGGTTGGCTTAAAGATGCAATGGATGGGCATATCATTGACCTTGGTGGGAGCATAACTGTATATACTTTTGCTGGAGCTTTTGCCTTGGTTGGAGCCTTAATCATCGGTCCACGTGAAGGAAGGTTCTCCAACATCGAGACTGTGCCTTTCCGTATGGTTAACCACGAATGTTATATAATCGGTTCAATGTTAACTATCCTCGGGGTTTTTGGTATAGGTTTTGCTCAAAGAACACCAGATAACTATGGCTATGCCCTTGCTAATATGTGGATATGTGGCTCAGTATCGTGTATCACATCATTAAAAGTTTTAACCGCATTTTCGCCAACACTTCAACGTCATTATACAGCTGTTTATCAAGGATTTATTGCAGGTATGGTATTTATATCTTCAAGTGCACATAATACAACAGCTTGGGAATCTGGACTTCATGGGTTAATGGCAGGAGCGGTTTTTTGCCTTGGGGTGAAGTTTGTTGAATGGATTAAAGTTGATGATGCGCTGAATATTACTGGAACATTTTTAGTTCCTGGGATTTTTGGGGGGATTTTACCTGGGTTTATTGATGATGATTATGGAGTTTATTGGGCTGGATGGGAAAGTGGACAAGTGCTTGGGACTCAAGTTGTAGGTACGATAACGATTTTCTTATGGGCGATTTTCTGGAGCTTTTTGGTGTTTGGGATTTTAAGAATTTTGGGATACTTGACACTGTCTAAAGGACTACAGAGTTCAGGACTTAGTAAGACGGCTATTACTCAGAAAGGATATGCACCTTCAGTTTGGTTAAACCTTTCTTAGATTAAGTTATAAAGGTTTTTATAGAAATTTTGGTAAGGCGATGTGTTTGGGTTTTTAGGTTTTGGATGTATATTTAATGAGAAGATAGTAAGTTTTTTCAAAAGATTATGGACTAAGAAATTGCATCCTGGGAAAAAAACATGAAAATCGATAAGAAGTACTTTTTGCGGAAAAAATCATCTGTTGAAATAAAATCTTCTATTGAAAGTACCGATGTCCGGGGGACTTTTATTATTTAGTCCCAACATACAAACTCCAACATTCATATTCACAAAAAACTAATTAAATTTTACTACACTAATCACTAAACCTTTCACTTATCTTATTTTCCCACAAAAGCTTATATTTTTCTATCTGAAGCTTGTTTTTTTTCTCTAATTTTTTTAATACAGCAAACCAATATTATTAATATGGCTGACAAAGAAAGAAAATCCTTCCTTGTGCCTCCAACTGAGGTCAAAAACTATGATATAGTATTATTAACATAGCAAGATATCTATGACTTAGAAGACTGTATGGAAGTCCTTGAATCCATAGTTGAAGAGCTCCAACAGCCATCAAGAAAAAAAAGTGAAATCAGCACCGTAACAAAAAATTAGTTTATGGCCAAGTATATCTATATGGAAGATTCAATTCTCGAAGGCTTAGAAAAACTTCCCAAACTTGCTTGTACAAGAGAAATGCAACAAAGATTATTAGAAGCAACAAAAAAATTCAATAAACTCAGCTATGAGTATCAAGAGACATGGAATAACGATTTCTGGACTATATATGAAGGTACAAGAAACCCAAAAAAAGCTCAAAATGAGTACCATCAAGTTAAATCTCATCAACAGATATCGAAACAGCTTTTGGATTTACAAGAAATCGCTATAACCTTAACAAGAATGAGCAGAGGGACTACAGGAGACTATTCAAGTCCAACAAATAAAGAACCTTTTGCTATGGTAGATGAAGAAGCTCTTAAGTATAAAGAACCTACAATAAGAGAAAGCACTGGCGGACGTGAATGTGGAAAGTGTTTTGTTTTTTAATAATTAAGCTAATAAGTTTGGCTGTTTGTTTTGGTTAGATTTCTATGACTATTTTTATTATTTTTTATTGATTATTTAGTTTTAATTAATATATGAACTACTATCTTTAAAGTTAATATACTTATTATAATGAAATCAAGATCAAAAGCAGTGGGTTTTATTTGATTTGTAGCAGTTAATACTTATTATTATATCTGCTCATCTTTATTCACTCTTATCTTACTCTATTATTCATAGTATTTCCCCATAGCCTTTCTCCTCTCCCTTCCTATATAAAAACTATCCAACTTAAATTTTTTATATCAAAACATATAAATATGGACAAGAAAGCTTTGGTTGTTAAAGACGTGTCTGCCCCAGCATTCATATCGGAATATTCAGCTTATCTTAAAAGAACAGATAAGATTACTATTCCATCTTGGGTAGATTATGTTAAAACAGGTCCAGGAAAGCAATTAGCTCCATATGATAAAGATTGGCTTTATGTACGTGCTGCAGCTTTAGCAAGAAAAGTTTACTTAAGGCCAAATATAGGAGTTGGAGCTTTGAAAAAAGAATTTGGATGTGCTAAAAACTATGGTACAACACCTTGTCATTTTGTTCAAGGGTCAGGAAAAATAATTAGGTATTTACTTAAAGAACTTGAAGACAAAGGAATTGTTGAAACAGTTAAAGATGAGGATAATGAAAGGACTGTTGGAAGGAAAATTACTCAAAAAGGTCAGCAGGAACTTGACAGTATTGCTAGACAAATCAAAGTTTAGAATAAATAGTTTTATAAATCTATGACTGATGAGTTAGATTATGATAAAGTTTGATATACTTAGATTTTTGCATTTGGGAAATAAAGATTTTGTTTAGGATTGTTTGTAAAACTTTTTTCTTTAGGTTTACATTTTTTTCTAGACTTGGTCTACATTTATAATTATTTTTGCTTTAAGATTACACCGTGATGATATCTCGCTGTCAGATTTTCTTTAATAAGGAATTTATCGTCTTAAAAATTATCAGAACTTGTTTCTCCATTCAGAATTTACACAAAATATTTTGTATTCATATTTTATTTATCCCTATATATCTTCAAATAATTCTCTCAAAAACTATTAAAATCATTCAAAAAAGACTACCACAAAATTTACAATGTATATTTCTCATCAAATTTAAAGCTATCCAAAATATTATTTTTACTAAAATAATTTAAATGTAAAATTGATGTTTTATCACTTGTTATGAGTATTAAAGAGCACCTTATATAAAATCTATTTGATTTTTTTGAAAGTAAGTCAAATCAATATAGTAATATCCGCATCAATTCAATATGGCATAGGATTTGCCAAAGGGTTTAATATTAAGTCCATAAAATGCTTATATTTTTTTAGAAGACTACACCAAAAAGCTTTACTAAAAAATGCAAGCTATTTCATGCTAGCTTTAAGCAAATTCTAAAAAAAATCATCGAAATAAGTGATTTCATTTCAGTCACATTTAGACATACATATATAAAGATAAAATATTTCTTACCAAATGACTCTTTGACTGTATATCTGTTTTAACAAAGTTTTTTTACGACAAAGTTATAATATTCACAATATGCAACCAGTTTTTATATCCAAAAATAAAATCCTAAGATCTCAATATAATAAAAAATATTATATATAATTTTTTCCATACTTTATTATTGTCTTCCATAGAATACTTCTAGATCAGCAAATCTATGCACTTTCTTCCTCTTATAGTATAAATTAATATGCAATAATGTTTGATATTCGTATTTGCCAAGCATATCTAAAGATCCACATGCCATTTTCTCCTAAAGGCCTCAGAAATTTTTTACATCTACCAGTATTTATTCAAGTTTTTTCATTCTATACCTTAAAATGCCTGAGAATTTCTTTAAACCCTCAAAAATTAAAGTTTCCATTTCAGCTATACCTAATTTTGTTTATACGATAATTCATTCTAAACCATATTTAGCCATTTCGAAAATGTGGATATAAATGTTCAATTACCTTAGAAGGACAGTCATTACTCAGGTACACGATTTTACTGGGAATACAGCAATGAAAAACTTAGGCATCATTAATAGACAAATATATAGGAACCTTAAAGTTCCAGAGTACTATGAAATGTGCTTAGGAAAGGAGCCTGCAAATCCTCTCACAAGACAGACCACTATCAGTAGCACTGGAGCTCTTTGTGCTTATTCTGCTAAAGCTACAGGTAGATCCCCTAAAGACAAGAGGATTGTCTTAGAAGAAACCTCAAAAGATGACATCTGGTGGGGCCCTGTAAATATTCCTATCGGGGAGAAATCATGGTTAATAAACAAGCAAAGAGCTATTGATTATTTGAACAATAGACCTTATCTTTATGTAGTTGATGGTTATGCAGGATGGGATACAAGATACAGGCTTAAAGTAAGAGTTGTTACAACAAGAGCTTATCATGCGTTGTTCATGCACAACATGCTTATTAGGCCAACTGAAGAAGAACTTTCTCAAGATTTCGACACTGTAGATTACCACATCTTAAACGCTGGTGAATTCCCTGCAGATAAAAATACTGAAGGTGTCACTACTCAAACCTCAGTCGATGTAAACTTTAAAGAAAAAATGATGGTCATTCTTGGTAGTCAATACGCTGGAGAAATGAAAAAGGGTGTCTTTGGTATTTGTAATTACGTCATGCCTAAACAAGGTATTGTCTCTCTTCATGCTAGTGCTAATGAAGGTCCTAAAGGAGATACTACTTTACTCTTTGGGCTTTCAGGAACTGGTAAAACAACTCTTAGTGCTGATCCACATAGAAGACTTATTGGTGATGATGAACATTGTTGGGGAGATGAAGGCATATTTAACATTGAAGGTGGTTGCTATGCTAAATGCATTAACCTTTCAAGAGAAAATGAACCAGAAATCTACAATTCAATCAAGTTTGGTGCTATTTTAGAAAACATCGGCTTCATGCCAGGAACTAGAGATGTCAATTATGCTGATATTTCAATAACTGAAAATACAAGATGTTCATACCCACTTGAATTCATCCCAGACGTAAAAATTCCTGCTATGGGTGGCCATCCAAAGAACGTAATTTTCTTAACTTGTGATGCTTATGGAATTTTACCTCCAGTAGCGAAATTAACCCCAGAACAAACTATGTATCATTTTATGTCAGGATATACAGCAAAAGTTGCAGGTACAGAAATTGGTATTGTTGATCCAGTCCCAACATTCTCAGCTTGTTTTGGTGAAGCTTTTCTTGCTTTACATCCTTCTACTTATGCTAAAATGCTTGCTGAAAGATTAGTCAAACATGGGGCTAATTGCTGGCTTATTAATACTGGTTGGACTGGTGGGAAATATAGAGTTGGAAAGAGAATGTCTTTGAAACTTACAAGAAAAATTATTGATGAGATTCATGCTGGAAATTTGGATAATGTTCCAACAACTACTATGCCTGTTTTCGGTCTCCATGTACCGAACTCAGTTACTGGAGTTCCTGATGATGTTATTCATCCAAGGAACTCATGGGCTAATAAAGAAGATTTCGATTTTACTGCTAAAAAATTGGCCCAAGCGTTTATTGACAACTTTAAGAAATATGAAAGCGGCTCATCACCAGAAATTAAGAATGCTGGACCTAAATTAGAATAGTATTAATTTAGAGATATTTTTTAGAAAATTATTAAATGAATTATATTGTGACAAGGATGATTTGGGTTTATAATAGAATTTTGTATACAAGTTGGATGATAGGGATTATATTAGGATAGCTTTATAGTGTAAGATTATGGGAATATGATATTAAGTATATGAAAAATATGACTTTGATTTGTAAAAAACAATAGAAATATTAAATAGATAATGACGATAAGGATGCTTTAGCTAGGGTATTATGACTTAAAAATAAATAGGTATGAGTAAAAAGGCAGGTTGTATACAAATTATGTTGATTATACCAAAAAGATAAAAAAAACAAGTATGGTTTAACTACACAGACTTAAAACCATCCACCTTTTGAGAGCTACAGAAATGCCACTTTAGCCATAATCACCCTAATTATACAATCTAACCCAAAAAATATTTCCACATTTTTTGGTGAATTAAATGCACACCCTAACCACTTTACAATAAAAGAAACCTTTATAGGCAGATTAATATATTAACTAATCCTACCCCTTAAAAATAACTCAAAAAATATCGACAAAGAAGTAGCACTTATCCCACAAACTGCAATAAAAATCTTGCTGAGTTTTTTAAACAAAGGAAAGCCAAGTGCATGGGCTAGCATAAAAAACCTAAGTATACTAACAACAGCTTCAAGTACCTGTACTCTATATTCTCTTCTAGTTGTTACAAAGTCGCAAGTTAACCCATAAGTATTTTTATCTTTTTCAACTTTCTTATGTGGGTTTTCCATAAGTTCTTCTTTAAGTAATCTTATCCTCTCTTTAGTTTGAAATGATGCTATAAAACTTAAAGTAAGACCTATTACACATCTTGCTAACGAAGACATATCTTTTGTGTCCTTCCATTTGATATTTGCATGAGCTATAAATTTCGATATAATTCCAATATCAGCACACCAAACTAAATTGTCTAAAAGATAATAGACAATATTTGCTATACTCATAAAAACTTGTAAAGCTTCCATAATATTGAATTTGTCTCTGTTTTTCCATGATCTTTCTAATGCCCCAAGATCATCTGTGAACATTAATACTCTCATAAGTTTTCTCCCGTTTTTCATAGATTTTTCTACTTGTATAGTGTTTAGTAAATGTATTGGATATGTTGATATATCGTTATTTTTAACATAATCCATCATAGTAATTTTAAAAAGTTCAGAAATATATTGGATTAAAGCTAAAAGTTTTTCTTTACCTTTTGTTGTTTTAATAAGAGTGCTGATTGAATTTGTGGCAAAAGAGAGGAAATATGTTGCTGGGGCGACAGGGTTGAGGATTTTATGAAGTTCAGGAAAGCTGTAAGTCCTTTTCATATTATATTAATATTTATTTATAAAAGATGCTTCAATTCTTGCTAAAATAACGTTGTGCATAGTGTTTAAGGTTTCGTCTATATGTTGAATATTTATAGGAATAACTGTGAATATGTCGTTATATTCAAGTAAACAGCTTTGAACTTGTTGGAAACTCTTTAATAAATGCTTAAGTTGTTTCTGAAATTTTCCCAGTTTTTCAGCCTCACTCTGTAATTCTTTAGGCATATCAGACATAAGCCAATTTTCTATAATATACGCATGCTCTTTTTCTGAAATAGTTAAAAGAAAAGGAACTATAACTGCATTTGACTGGTTCATATCATCTAATACTTTTTTAATTTGTTTCTCTTCAGGATCTTCTGATTCTCTCATTGTTACTCTGAATTTCCTAGGAGCTTCTTCTCTTTGTTGTAAATAAAGCATTGGATCTAATTCATATCCTTCTATTATCAAAGATTTACCTTCTTGTAAACATTTTAATATATCTGTATGAACCCCTTTTCTTACTACTCGATATTCAGCTTGAAGGATCTGCCCTTGTTCATTTTCATTATATGCCCAGAATGGTCTTCGATTTATATCAGGTGAGAAAGATTTTAAAACTGAAGATACGATTGATGTTTGTAAAACATTTGCCACATTGACTCGATCAGCGAATTGAGTAACTAAAGTTGATTTACCACATGCTGGAGGACCAGCGACGAAGATTAAAAGAGGAGATCTTTGTGCGTAGAAGTTAGAGACCATTTGATATCTACGGATAAAAAAGTCCCCATAATTGTAGGCTCGCATGATTTGAAAGAGGTAATTTTCCATCTCTGATTGCTTGACGTCAAATTTTTCTTCTTCGACTAAAAGTTTTTTAAGGTCCATTGCTATGCGGATTGAGTCTTTTGGGGGCACTTTGTTAAGGGTGAGAATCCTACTTACCAAAAAACGAGAAAATATGAAGAAGTGGTCATCGAGCCAGACTCGTACTTTGAGGACATCATACTTTGATATTTTCTTTGAGAGAACTTCTTGGTTTAGTTCAGCTAGGGCTGCTGTTTTATCTTCAAGAAGATCATCTGTAGGTGCACTTTGGCTCTTTAGATGAGTGGGATCCATAATTTAGGATATAAATTATTTGGAGTGATTATTAAAAATAGCACGTATTATCAAATTTTACTTCATTCTTGTAATAGTATAAAGCAAAAAAACACTTAAAATTTTTACAACTAAATTAATTCTAACTACACATCTATATTATTACTCACTTTCTACTGAGGGCTGGCCTTTATAACAATTCAAGCATTTTAAAAAAGCATCAAATCTATCTCTAAGCATTTTAGAAAACGAAACTTTTTTCTCTGAAAAAATCCCATTTTTGATATTTTCCAACATTTCATTCTTAGCTTTGGTTGACTTTTCAATCTTTGAGCTAATTTCATTTCGAATATTTTCTATAGTTTTTATATGATTTTCAGAAAGGACAATTGAGGTATCTAATACCAGTTCACATTCTGGGAATTTATTTTTTGAAACAAAATTCAAGAGATTATGAGTGTTTAAAGTATTTGGATTGAAAAAAAGTAAAGATTTGCTAATATTGACTTCATTGTTTGCAAGCATGATACTATTTTTATCAAAAATCCTATATGAAAATATGAGATCACTACTGTCTTGATTACTGGTGGCAAATTTTACTGGGGTTTTTGCTAATTGAGTTAGTTTTTGAGAATTGTCCTGATAATCAATGATTATTTTAGTATCTTGAGTCTTATTGAGCTTCAGATTTGAATAATTTACACTTAACATGGATATTATTATATAAAAGATTGTAAAGATTAATTTTAGTTTTATGGTGAATAAAAATATTGATACATTTATTAATTTTTTTGTAGGTATCTGACATAGATAAATGCTAATATCATAGAAATTATTGATAATAATTGCTGTAAATTATAAAAACAAAAATTCAGTAAAGCTAATTATTTATCCTTATACTTAGTGTTTTTATATATACTTTTTAATAAAACCAAATGATATCTAAACAAAAATTCACATGCGTTTTTATAAACATTATTTGTGTTTGCTAACATAATCAAGAAATTCATCAAAGTCGATTACTCCATCACCATTTGTATCAGCTTCACTAAGGATCTGCTTGAAAAGTGTAAAATTATTCGCATTACCTCCAAGAGAATTTCTTATTTCATCAAGCGAAAGTTTTCCATCTTTATTTTTGTCAAAAACTTCGAAAACTTCACGAACTCTTTCACGAGAATAAGCATGAGAAGCTTCTACAGTAGCTATAAGAAACTCACTATAATTAATATAGCCATTTCTATCAATATCACATCTCTGTATAATTTCATCAATATCAAAACTTAGATCGAACTTTATAATAACATCTTTAAGTTCTTCTCTACTCAGCAATCCATCACCATTTTTATCAATTTTTGAAAACATTTCATTGAGTTTATTAAAATATGATGAATCTATTATCTGAGAAACAATATAAGAATAAATTGCATGTTGAAATGTAGACTCAGTTTCAAACCTTCCAAGTTTATTTAATAATTCAATCTCAAATTCAATATCAGGAAGATTTCCATCACATCTAGACTTTAACCATGGACTATCAAAAACTTCTTCGATACTAATTCTCATTTCAGGGATTTTTTTCAACATTTTCATTATTAAAATTTTTGCTTCTTCAGATACATTTTTCCATGTTGGTCTTGAAAAAGATACAGATGCGTTACGTATTTTTGAAATAATTTCTTCTTCTGTACTGCCTGTAAAAGGTAAATCCCCAGATAGGAGTACGTAAAGAATAACTCCAAGGCTCCAGACATCGCATTTTTCATCATAATTTCCACTTATAACTTCTGGAGCCATATAAAAATAAGTACCAAAAATTCCTTTGATTTTTTTGGTTTTGTCAAAAAGCGTAGAAGTTCCAAAATCAATCAATTTTAGCTTAGCATCAGGTTCTTTGGTTGTAAAAAGTAAGTTTTCAGGTTTTAAATCTCTATGCACAACACCTCTTTGATGACAATGCATAACAGCGCATATAATGTCTGACATATATTTTGCCGCTTGGTTTTCTGAGAATTTTCTCATATGTTTAATTCTATCAAATAACTCTCCCCCAGTACACATTTCAGTTACAATGTAAAGTTTTGTTGAACTTCTATAAACATCAAAAATTCTGATTATATTAGGATGATCTAAGAGTTTTAGTATAGAAACTTCTTTAAGCAGTTTTTGTATATCTTTTTCTTTGCAATGTGAGATATCTATGGATTTTATTGCCCTTTCTAACTTTAAAACTTTATGATAAGCCCTCCTCACTTCTCCAAAAGCTCCATACCCCACAACATTTTCAAAAACATAATCTTCTGTTACTGGTTCTGATTTAATAATAACAAAATCCCCAGGAGTTAAAACCAATGATCTAGAATACCTTTGAACTTTAGGAATTTCTGCAATCTTATCCGTTTCCAAATCTGCAGTAGGATGACAACAGCCCATTTATTATTATTTTCCATACTTAAATTACAAAAATCAATCATCTCTAAAAGGACTTTCTGGCTTAATAGCCGGAAGCATCAAATTATCAAAAGAAGCATTTTGTATTGCTACATCACAAGATTTCTTATAATTTTTCTTCTTACAAATCAATAGCATCTTATGAGTACTAGTCTGTGATTCATTAAAAGCATTATATTTCCTTTTTTTACTTGATAAAGACTTGTTTATATATTTTTTATATAAATTTGGTGATGTATTTGTAGCTTGTGATGAGTTTTTAGGAATAGGAGTAGTTAATTGCGAGTTTCTATAGAGATGATAAGAAAGGTTATCTCTAGTTATTGTATTCCTTTCGATTATATCAAAATCTGAAGAAGTTCTGTTTGTTATAGGCGTCATAAGTCTTTGAAGTAAGTTTTTTGGAACTATAGCTTTTTTACTTTGTGTTTTGAGACCAGGTGTAGCAGAACGTTTAGCAGTTGAAGGGGCAAAGAACTGGTTTTTATTTATAGGATAACCTTGATAGAGTCGGATTAGTTCCATTTATAAATTTATTCTAAGTTTATATAAAAGTGATGAGATACCTAAACCTTTAAAGTATATTCATATTCATAATAAAGTATTTATATAATAAATTATCATTATAACAACCTTCAAGTTTGTTGAAGCACTCTATTATTTTCATAATAAAAGCAAGCATCATGAATGTTTTGAGTTTTTTTTTTCATTAATTCATTTTCCATTTCTAACTTATACACTTTTTCCCTAAACCTTGCTAATTCACTCTCAGCCCTTTCTGTAAGCATAATCTGTACCTCTAAAGATCTTGATAACTTTTCACTATCTTCTTTAATTTTACTTTTTTCTATAGAATAATAGTTTTTAATTTTAGTCATCTCAGTAACTAGATTTTTATTTTCTTTTTTTAATTTTTCTGTTTGATCATCAGCTGCTTTTAATTTTTCCTGAAAAACTTCAGCTGAAAGTTTATGTTTTTTAGATTTCTCGATTTTTGCTTGGAGTCCTGAAAGTTGTTTAATTTTTGAGTCTTTTGATATGATTTCGCTTTCGAGCAAAATAATTTTTTTGTCTTTTTGGAGGAGGTCTTTGGTTAATGATTGATTTTTTTCTTCAAGGGTTTTTAGTTTTATTTCTAAATCTTTGGATTTTTGTTGCCAGAAATCAATTTTGGAATTTAGATAATCGAGTTCTATTGTGTGCTGTTCTTGGGTTGTGTGCATTCGAGACTTAGCTTCACGAAGTTGGTATTTAATAGTTTTAGTTGATGATTCAAATTCATCTTCAAAACATTTGGAATAAATTGGCGCCATGGTTGATTTTTCTTTTTCAGCAGCTGTTAGTATAGAGACTTCCCAATTTTCTTTATCTTCTTTTTTAGATAGTACACTTAAGTTAAGGTTTGAAATACTTTGTTCATGAACATAATTAGATTTGAAGTCTTCTGATTGCAATGATGAGTCAGAATCAATTCTTTTAAACAGCGAAGGGCGAAAAGTGTCTTCCAAAAAATCTGGGTCTTCAGAAGAAAAACCTTCCGTTCTCGCTTCATCTTCAACAAAGCAAATAAATCTTGACATTTAAATATTTATAACTTTTTTCCCATAATATAAAAATCTCATCTTTATTTGCAATCACAATAAGCTAATCTTAATATTTCTCTATAACAGTTTTCCTATGATTATTTAATCTTAATTAATTAACTATCACATTATTATCATAGCAATCTATAAAACATCCCATCATTCAATTGAACACTAGCCCCAGCATTGCCTTCATTATTTTTATTAGCAACAATAGGTTTAGTATATTTTTCTCTAAGTCTTTCATAATTTGAGTTAGTTGAAGGTGTTCTAACAGGAGAATAGCTACTCAATAAAACCCCTCTTCCTTTAGCTTGAGTATTACTTTTAATTGGTCTTGATCTTGACGTTTTTCTCTCTTCTTTTATTTGTGGAAGATCATAATCGAACTTTCCTGGTGAAAAAGATTCAAGAGATTCTGTATATTCAAAAGGATAAGCTGATGTACAATATAATGCTAGTTTAGCACAACATTGAGATAGTTTGGGTGGAAGATATTTATGGAGTTCCATTTTGCTCATCTTAGAATAAATTGATATCAGTGTTTGGGAAAAAGCTGCATCATCTGCAAGTTCGTTTTTCATAGCTTTCATAACCCTGTTTGCCAACATTGTCATCAAATCTTCACAAAGTTTCCCGTATAAAGTTTCTTGATTTCTAGTTGAAAACCCACTGTAAATAGACATTTTATATACTTTTTTAGGTTATTAAATATGTGAATTTTTATATTGCTCAACTTGATTGAGTGATTAAGATTTTTTTTATGTAATACTGAAAGTTGTGAATAAATTTTTATGTTAAAAACTATATTTTATATAGTTATACATAGTATTGGTTACATCTTATAGCATTTCTTCATAGCTTGAATCATCCTCAAGGGTAAATTCTGTATAATTTTTAGTATTACTCAATTCATTAGCACCTCTACGACTAGAATCTATTTTAATCTTTTTTTCCTTTAAAAAGCTCGACTTTTGACTTTTTGACGTCATTTTCTTTTTTATACTTGGAAGGTATAACAAATTACTATTAAGTTTAAGTAAATGTTTTTTTGATAGTAATTGCGAGTACTTTTGAGCTATCTGATAATCTTTATCAAAGTTTTTTTTTACAATAAAAGGTTTTTGTTTGATAAGTCTGCTAACTATTGAGGCGTTTTCAAATGATATTCTCTTTGTTCTTGTTTGTCGGACAGACTTGTTTAAACTCTTTATACTTTTAGTAGAAAAAGATGATTTTGCATCGGGGGTTTTACGGGAGTTTATTTCTATAAGTCGATTTAAAAGAGATTTATTTCCTCTTTCAATCTCATATTTTCTTTCGATTTCACTATATGGCCTAGATCTTTGTGAGGAATTAAAGGATCTTGTAATTTTTTTAAGCGTTGTGTTTTTAATCTCTTTAAGTTTTTCATAATGTCTTAATAAAGTTTGTTGTCGATGCTTAATAACAATATAATCACTTTCTACGATGTTTTTAGGTAGCATTTGATTGAGATAATTTTTGTTATTTATTATATATTGATGCCTAATTAAAAGTTTAGGATTTTAGTCAAAAGATGAAAAATTAGATTGCTGATATTATATAACTATTTAAGCCTTTTTACTATTTACAGTATTGAAGTAAATCAGCTTTTGATATTTAAGATAATTTTATATATTCTATTAAGGATAATTATAGGGTTTATATCAAACCTTTTTTATTATCTTCTGACTTTTATTATTAAAATTTATAAATCCCTTCAAATTCTTATCTGTTTATTTTTATTCAATATTTCAATGTTTATCGTATAGCCCAGGAGTTATTTTTTAACTTTTTGCTATTAAAGTTCATATAAATTCCCATCCATTCTCAGGCAGTCTGATTTTATATAATTCTACACAAACTTAAACATCTAGCAACAAACTCTTCCTACTTCACATGATTTGTATAGCTTTTCTATATAATTTACACTAATTTTTATATAAAAATCTATTCAAAAAGCATAATTAAAACCAAATTCACTATAATTTCTAGATTAAATAGTCCATGTAGGAATATGTAAATGCACAGATCTTTCATACCAAAACGGTAAAGAAGCTGCTATAGTCTTTGCTTTGCTATACATTTCCTCACTTTCTTTAGATCTTTTTTCAAGATTTTTCAATAACGAAGCATATGTGTGCAAAGCAAGTATTTCACTATAATCATTTTTCTATATAACACATACCCCTTTTAACAATTCTAAAGCGTTTTTAATAATCCCTTCAGCTTGGAGTAAATTTTTCTTAGCTTTCATTATCGTGGCAATAAGAGCTAAAGTTCTCCCAATATTCCCTTTATCATTCTCTTCATAGAATTTTAAGGCAGTTTGTAGCCATTGAACTGCTTTCTATATATTCTTTACCTCAACTTCTAATTTTTCCATATGAATTTCTGCTATATTTGTCAAACTCATCCCACTGAGTTTGTTTTTTAAAGAAAGTTCACTTTCTATAGTAAAAGCATCAGAAAAGCCTTCAAAAAGCTGTATTGATTTTTGGAAATTCGGAATAGCTTCAGCGAATTCTGTTGTCGCATTTTTGAACTCATACTCAAATTCTGCTGGCAAGTCTTTAGGGCTGACATCAGCGAATTTTCTAATATGGAACCATTGCGCACAAGCCAAGTTATGAAAAACAAAGCAGGAATTCCCCCCTGGATTCATTTTCAAGCACTCAAACAGTTCGGTTTTAGCTTTTAAAAAGTATTGTCCATGCAAAATTAAAGCAGTCTACATAAATCCTACCCCAAAAAAGAACCTCACATCCTTCTGAAAATCCCTAGTCATATTATTCCAATTATCCGGTTTATACAGAAAATCAGCGAATTCTAAAGCTTTGGGTACATTGCTAGTTAAATACTGCTTAAATAAAGTCCCATAAGCGAATTCTAATTGTTTTGGGTACTTTTTCTCATTGTTCTTATAATTCCTAACAATCTCTTCTAGTGACCTTTCACAATGAGAAAACTTTCTCTGTGCACGTTGGACTAATGCAAGTCTATGTAAGACAAAGTTATAAGCGGGCTCTGCATAAAAACCTGATTTTTCAATGATTTCCATACATCGATAAAGTTCAAGTTCAGCCATGCTATAGTTTTTATCATGAATCATCTCCATAGCTTGTGTATATTCAACAAGACTAGCTGCTAATTCTTCTCCAACCATATCAGCTGGGTTTGATTCTACTGCAGTGACAACTTTACTAAACCTTCTGATGAGTTGTAACATATTTATAAGAAGATATAGTCATATAATGATTTTAAGGAAAGAAGCTCTGCTTATTCCCTATATGTGTGAGTTTATTGTATTATTCATTTATTGAAGGTTGATAAAGAAAAAAAGTAGGGTTTTTGATTGGGTTGTGATGGGGTTTATGGAAAGGAAAATTGAAGAGTTTTAAAAGTGTGGAGTTTGTTTGGGGAAAAGATGTTGGGATTGTCATGTTTGTGTGGAATATTGTTAGATGGTTTGAGGGATATTGAAAATTTTTGGGGATATTAAATAGTTTATGGATTTATGTGTTGGATTGAGTTGGGTTATATTTTTTAGGTTAGAAGAGATTTTATGGAGATTTTTTGGATTTAGGAGATTTTATAGGAGAGTTTGGATTTATAGTTTTATTTTGAGAAAAAGGGTTTAATGTGGTTATTAAAGAAAATGAGGCTAATGGAATTTTTGCTGGATGGTTTTGTGTAGTAATAATCTTAGGAAAAATGATTGATTGAAAGGTTTGAAGAATTGGGTTTAAATTGTTTGAGAGATTGTAAGGAGAAAAAAATAAAATGATGGATTTAAAGTTGGTGACTAAAGAAAATAGGTAGAAATTTAAAATTCTCCCAAATTTTTTTAATGAACTTTCATATAAGGGTAAATATAATCGTATAGCTTTTAGTATATCTAGTGTATTTGCAAAGGAAGATAATCTAAATCTTATCACTATACCAAAATTTTTTTAGGATTGCTTAGAAACAGATAAGTATTTTAATTTGTGTATAACAGTTTAGCAGACTCCACAAATTTAATGAAAAATAGATATTCTTATTTTTAAATAAAATTAAATAAAACTNATTTTATCCTAATATCTTAACCCTATCTCAAGTATTTTACCCAAATCCTTACTCCATCTCTTGTAAATTTCCACCTTATTCTAAAATAATTCTAACTATTACCCTCTATAAGGCAAATCACTCTGCGAAACATAATTCCTAGTAACTCCATCAGGCCTAATAACAGCATATCTACTAATCCCTCCAGAGCTCCCATCTCTAGACATAGCAAGCGAAAGAGCATTTTTCACAAACTCTACAGCTTCATTTTCACTCATATTCGGTCGCCAATTCGCATCACAATATCCATAAATATACCCACTTCCTGATCCAGAAATAGCAAATGGTACTTGAACCATACTCCCACCTAATGGAATCTCATAAACTTGTGATCCTTGTACAGGGTCCCATCCAGCCACAATAATCGAAGCTCTCAAAAAGTCTTTATTACTATAATTCATCACTTGAAATAATCTAGCAGCAACACCAACTTCAGGGTATTCTGAATTCTCATTTACAGCATACTGAGACAAATAATTTCTAACATATTTAGCCAAAGTTTGTGTATGAGATGAAACTCCAGATCTTAAACAGAAAATTCTTGAATGAATAGGTTCAAGTTTATCTGAAACTCTTGATGCAATATATGTTCCTGATGTTGTCCTTGAATCAGCCCCAACAACAACTCCACCATTAAAAGTTACAGCCATGATAGAAGTCTATATGAAAAATACCCCTGTTTTTTCTACACCCATCCCACTAAGTTCTGATATGCTATCAATTAACCCAACTGCTGCCATTTATAAATTCCTGGTCTTTCATTATAGGATTGGTATTTTTGTAATGAAAAATTTATGGAAAAAAGTTGGGACGAGCTTTGAGGATAAAAGCGAAACAACTTTGACTGGGAGAGGATTAATGCCTTGGGAACAAAAAGTTGCTGATGAAAGAACTGGGAAGAGGAAATTTCATGGAGCTTTTACTGGGGGCTTTGCAGCTGGGTATAAAAATACATGTGGTAGTGAGACAGGTTTTACACCAAGTGTATTTGTATCAAGTAGGGTCGCAAGAGCATCTATTAAACAAGATATTTCGGATTATATGGATTCAGAAGATATTGATCAGATATCATTGAGTAAAAATTTAATGACTAAGAATGAAAAAGTTGGAGAAAAACTATTAAAGACAGCAAATTTTTTAGATGAGGATGATGATGAGGATGAAGGGTATGGGCCAACTATGCCTCCTAAAGTTGATGCGGTGTCTAAAAATGATTTTTTTGGCCTTGGGTATGTTGGGAATAATAAAAGTGCTGAGAAAGTAATGACAAATAAAACAGGGTTGAAAAGTTTGTTTAAGATGAAAAATGCGATTTATGATGATATGGAAGAGGAAGAAAGGGTGTTTGAGGATTTTGTTGTTGATGAAGAAGCTGGAGAAAGAGTAGTTTCAGCTACTGCTGTATCGATTGAACTTGCTGGGTTTGTTCTTGGGACTGTTATTATGGAACAACAGAAATTTCCTCCACCGCATCTGCCTCCAAACTATAACCCTGCTACTTATTTGATGAAAATTAGTTCGCATAATCATCATCGTGGGCATAAGTTTGAAAGATCTGGGAAAAAAGTAGAATTAGAATCAACTGCTCCAATGCTGAGTAATTATGATCAAAAACACAAAATGCTTATAAAAACATTTGTTAAGAGCTCTGATGCAGTGGATAAAGAAAAATTGATATCGAAAGAAATTCTACCTTATACAGATGATCCTGCTAAAAACGTTCGCTGCTATAATTTTTTCTGTATACAAGAAGGTTTGGAAATCGGAGGAATTTCAGAAGCTCATTTAATGACAGCTTCACAAATGAGAAAAGAAAAAGAAGAATTCATGAAGGTTTATCAAGATTGGAAAAAACATAGTGGAATAACAAATAATCATGTTACTATAAGCCATGTTCAAAAAAGCACTGATAGAAAAGTAGAACCTTGGAGACCAAGTAAACTTTTGTGTTTAGGATTTAATTTACCTCAGCCTCAGGTAAATATTATTGAGTCTAGACCAGTTAATAATTTTACTGAAAGAGTCCTTCCTGTTATAAAATCTTCAAACGTAACTCAAAATAAAGACAAAGATACTGATGATATTCTATTAAATGTCTTTGGAGATCTTTGCGAAGTTTTTGACTATACAAGTGAACTTCCTTTTAAAAAACCTAAAACTTTAAATGACTAATTATTAAGTCAATAAACTAATTTTTGTGATTTTAACTATAAAAATNTAATTTCATGTTTTATTGTAGCACCTCTGATTTTGGTTATGGTTTGATTATATGTTTTATAGTATTATATTAAAAAATCTTAAAAAGTTTATTTTATGATATCATTTTAACTATAAAAATCAATAATTCAAACCTTATAATATACCACTAAATATTTTTCTCTTCTCTGTTAACCAAAATTTAAATAGCCCTCTAAATCAGCATTAAGCCTACTTTCCAGATCTAACTATTCCACTACACAAGCAGTTATTTATTTATATATAATAATGGAAGTTGACGAGCAAGCTGTAGTAGTTCTTGATATTGGTACACATAAAAGTAAATGCGGTTTTGCTGGAGATGATGCTCCAAGAAGTGTATTCCAAACAGTAGTCGGAAAACCTCGTGTCTCGGGTATTATGATCGGCATGGATATGAGAGATGCATATGTAGGCCAAGAAGCTCTAGGCATGAGAGGTCTTTTAAACATGAGTAAACCAATGGAAGATCGCCAAACATCAAGTTGGGAAGACATATCAAAAGTATGGCATCATGCATTTTATAATGAACTTAAAGTCGCTCCAGAAGAACATACAGTACTTTTATCTGAACCTCCACTAAACCCACCTCAAAAGAAAGAAAAAATAATGGAACTTATGTTTGAAGAATTTACAGTCAAAAGTTATTATTCAGTTATTGGAGCAACTCTTGGACTTTTTGCCGCTGGTAGAACTATAGGTATAGTTGTTGATAGTGGAGAAGGTGGAACACATACTGTTCCAGTATATGAAGGATATAGTTGTATACATGCTATAAACAAACTTAAATTTGCAGGAGGGGAAATGACTAATTATTTAAGAGATCTTTTAGATGAAAGAGGATATTCATTTACAACACCTAAAGAAATTGATATAGTCAGAGATATAAAAGAAAAACTTTGTATCGTTGGAGAAGAAATGTCTCATGAAATCAAAGCTGAAGAATCACATTATAGCAGTAGTGATGTTTATTATGAACTTCCTGATAATAATACAATACTTATTAAAGGGGAGAGATATAAAGCGGCTGAAGGGCTTTTCAATCCTGGCCTTTATGGGATTCGTGATGATGGAATTCATCATAAAGTTTATCAGAGTATTATGAAATGTGATCAAGATATAAGAAAAGAACTTTATGACCATATTTTATTAGTTGGTGGGACTACACTTGTTAATGGGCTTAAAGAAAGACTTAGAAAAGATGTTCAGTCACTTGCTCCTTTAGGTACGAAACCTGTTGTTATTGACCCACCAGAACGAGAATTTTCAGTATGGGTTGGAGGAAGTATTTTAGCTTCACTTAGTAGTTTTCAAAAAATGTGCATAAGTAAACAAGCATATGAAGAACAAGGAGCAAGGATTATTCATATTAAATGCTAAGTTCGATTTATGATTAAAATTTTTTAGAAAATATATAAAAATTATGTATTGAATGATATGGATTTTATTATAAAGTTTGAAAATGGCCTTGAAAAATTTGACTATGAGTATTTCGTCAACACAGAGCATTTTGAGTATTGGATTTGACAGCTCACCTATTGGAGGACAAGTATCAGATTATGATAAATCGCCTATATCTAAACCTTATCCTTGTAATGATTCACTTGTTACTTTATTTAGCTTGAATGTTATAAGATGTAAAGATGAATCTGAAGAAAAGGGGTATACACATAATCCTATGAATAATGATAAGTGTAAATGTCAAGTGTTTTAGATGATAAACTTTGGTTTATTTACACAGTTATAATTTATAATTTATTGCATTTGATTTTGGGTTATAGAATTGAAAATTCAATGTGGGTATTTATATTTACAGTATTTTTTATTAGAAAATTTAATAGTGAGAATATTAGTTCTATTCATACTTATAAATAAAGATTAAATATGAAGAATTTTTTGTTTTGCTGTTTTAAACAAGAAGAAAAAACTGAAGAGATTGAACAAAAGTCAACAAATATGGAATCGGAACTGTCTATTGTAGATAAATTAAACATAGTCAAAGAACTTATAAGAAAATCTGTGGAAGAGTCTAAAACTAATAGGACAGTCAAAAGAAAGCGCCCAGAGATTATTATTGCTGTTGATCATATCCCTGTGTATGAAGATGTCCATGGGCAACTTAAAATGAAAAACGAATCAAGAAAAGTAATTTATACTGATTAATAAGCATCTACTCTGCACATCATGGCAACTTATTAAACTAAATATTATTATTCGAATTCTCAATACCATATTTTAATCATTAACTTCACCTTAGAAATCATTTGTTTTTGAATTTCATCAAAAAATAATCGTAAATTATACTATGGATATTTATACAAATTGTCTTGTATTACTTTGATATAAGAGGATATAATTGAAACTATTTGTGTATGTTTTTTATAAAATGTGAATTTTTTAAGCAAAAGTTTATGATTTTAGATTTGAGTTTTGGAATTGTTAAATACTGAATAAACGGATTGAGATTGTTATTATATTTGTTATTTATTAATAATTATATCAGAAAATCATTTAGTATTAGGGTAATATCTTAGTTACTCTAAGTTTATAATATACATATTTTCCCACCTCTAAAATTATTTATGCTATTTTCATTAGCGATGAGAAAATGACAAATTAATTCAAGATCATTTACGCAAGATAAAATTCAAATATAATACAAATCTTATTATAATATATCCAGCCTAATAATTTCTTATAATAATTTCATTCTTTTTTTTCTCATTAGTTCAAATAGAAAAAAAAATCCATTACATTCTTATAAAAAACCTACCCTAAACAATAAAAAATAAAAAATCTTAAAAGCTTATTCCTTACCCAATGCCATCCTCACACATATTTTTTTTCACATAAACGCTATTTTTTCTATATCCCAAAATAAATCGTTTCAATATCCATAAAATTCTTTCTAAAATCATCCTTACCTCGCAGTTTAAAAATGTATTCTAAACAATCATCTCCCATCCATACCTAAAAATTATAAAAATTCATTTAAATCCTTATAAAAAAAAAACAACATGGGATGCGGTACAATAAAAAGGAACGTCGTTGTAGCAAAAAATCGCAACTCAGTGATTCTTTTCCCAGGACAATTTGTCAAAAGTATAGAAGAGAGTATTTATAGTTTATATGATTTTAAAGAAGAACTAGGTGTTGGTTCATATGGTCGTGTTATTCATGCTTCACATAAAAAAACCCGTGAAAAAAGAGCAATCAAAATTATAAACAAATTAGCTATCCAAAACGAGGAAACTAGAAAAAAAATTATGACAGAAGTTGAAATTCAACGAAAACTAGACCACCCGAACATAGTTAGAGTATATGAGTTTCATGAAGATGAATTCAATTTGTATTTGGTTATGGAACTTTGTAATGGAGGAGAATTATTGGATTCAATTGCAAGAATTGGATGTTTAAGTGAACCACAGACTGCTGTTTGTATGAAACAAATTCTATCATCACTTTGTTATTTGCATAGTATGGAAATAGTTCATAGGGACTTGAAACTTGAAAATATGCTTATAGAAAAACCTGGGGCTATTAATATTAAACTTGCTGATTTCGGGATTGCTACTGAATTAAAACAAGGTAAGAAACTTTCACTTATGATTGGGACTATTAATTATATCGCTCCTGAGGTTATAAAGAAAAAGTATGATAATAAATGTGATTTATGGAGTTGTGGGGTAATTATGTATATATTACTATCAGGAACTCTTCCTTTTAATGGTGGAAGCAAGAAAAGGACATTGAGTCTTATAACAAAAGGGGAATATAGTCTTAATGGGACTAATTGGGATATGATTTCTAATGAAGCTAAAACTCTTATCACAAAATTATTAGACCCAAATCCTAAAACAAGAATATCAGCAAAAGAAGCTTTTAATACTCCTTGGGTTTCAGGATCTAAAGTCCCTAATATTCGTGGAAGTCTTTTAGAAACAACAGCGAATAATCTTAAAGATTTTAGAGAAACAAACAAACTACAAAGAGCTGTGATAAGATTTATATCAAGTCAACTTTTAAGTCAAGGTGAAAGAAATGAACTAACATTTATTTTTAAAAGCTTAGACAAGAATGGTGAAGGGAAAATAACAGAGCAAGAGTTGATGCAATACTGTAAAAAAATTTTTGGTGAAAGCTTTAGTGATGAAGAAATCCATAGTATTTTGGTAAGAGTTGATACTGATAAAAGTGGATTTATTGACTATAGTGAATTTTTAGCAGCGGCTATGGATAAGAAAAAACTTTTATCTGAAGAAAAACTTGAAGCTGCGTTTAAAGCATTTGATCATGATAATAATGGTAAAATAACAGCCCAAGAACTAAAATATTTACTTGAATCCGATATAAAATACGATATTACTGCTTTCTCGAAACTGATTGAGCAGGTAGATCAAAATGGGGATGGGGTTATTGATTTTAAAGAATTTAAGGATATGATGATTTCTTTAATGCCTGAATAATATTTGTGGCTTATTTAGGATAGTATTATTAACTTCATAGTAAAATATCACTTTGATAATGTTCTATTATTGAAATTCATCATTAATGGAATTCTGAATAATAGTAAAAACTAAAATATATATGTAGATTTTTAAGATATTAGGAGCGCTTGATGCATTTGATATTATATTTCTGCAATGATCAGCACTGCCTTAAGATTCATAAATTATCTAACAATCCAAGATTTCATAAATATTTTTTTTCTCTGTTGCGATATTTTTAATAATATAAGCGTGGAATTTATCGTATAAACGTGCATTTTCCCATATATAAATTCATGCTAAATCTTAAATTTTATACTTAAATGTACTTTTGATTGAGAATATTTACCTTTTAATCATTTTTATTAACAACTATTTGAGGATAACTAACTTTAAATTTAATATTACCACCTACAGTAATAAACTTCTAGCATTCCTCTAATCTTAAAGTTAAACGATCCGTCAAGTGTTGTAACTTTTCCTTCAAACTCTCCAAAATGTTGGTGAAGCAAAGATTGAAAAACCCAAAGATTTATGTTTTTATAAAAGATTTTTTCAACCTTAAATGTCCCTTCAATAGATCCAAACTTTTCATTAGGTTCAGAGTTAACAGTATAAAATTCCCAGATATTTTCATCTTTAACACTTTTATTAGCATTGACTACTCCAAGTTTGATAAGTTTATTATCAACAATAATACAATCATCAGTTGCTTCTGTAGCATTTTTAGCTTTTAAAAGCTCCCCAAGATTTAAGGCAATATTTTTATCTTCATATTTTCCCATACCTGAAGCCCAGATCCATCCTCCTTGATAAGGCCAAATACTTCTTACCCAATCCAACATCCCAAGTTCTTGATTTAATTCATATTTTCTATTTTCAACTATAATAATACCATGTACTTTATAGTTGTAAATTTTTTGAGAATAAAAAAATTGTGTCATTTCTTCGTTAAATGGTCCTAAATATACCATGCTTTCTTGTTCAGAGTTTTTTTCAAATACTAAATCAATGTCAATTTTATCATTTCTAGCAATGATTGTTTTATAATTCTTATTGTAATTAGTAAAACTTACAAAAAATGATGAAGAATTATAAAAAGTTTTGCCAACTTCTGCTGAATCAGATAACTCGCCTTGATCCCAGAGTGGTATAAGCTTTTCATAGGTTATAGGTTCTTGATTTTTCTCATATATAGTTATGAAAGCATTTTGGAAATATCCTAGATCAGCTAAAGCAACACAAATTGTTATACTTTCAGTATAAACAGCATAAAAATCCCATTTTTTAAGCCTCAATCTTCCTGTAGTTGTTGATGTTATTATATTAGGATTCCAATTTAGAGTAGGAAAAAGTTGATAACCTGAGTATTGAAGCTTTCCTGTTTCTGTGAGGATATTTCCAATTTGATTCTCTAGATTTTTTTGAATGCTGTATAGTATTTACATGCTTTTAGAAAACCTTTCTGTATTTGGGGACCCGATAATACACTTTTCAATAATAAATGCGAGGATTATTGTTGCTATTGCTAGTTTTATCCAAGCCTTCATTTTTTATTATAAATCAATTGTTTTATTTGAGTTAAGTGATATTATGTGGTATTTCAGAATTTGATAAAAATTTAAATGTATTTTGTACTAAAAATATATTATTAGGATAACAATAATTTAAATAAATATTATAACTGTTCTCTATAAATCTTATAAAATCAAGTGAATCTATATTTCAGTATCATATATCTAAATTTGGTAAAAATTTTTATCTAATTTTAAACATAATAATAATCCTATAAAACTATTATTAATCGTATCCTATCATCCACAAGCAATCACTGCTAATAAAATTCTATTTATCGATTTCAAAAGCCAACAACTATCTTAAAAAAATCTTACTCTACACAAAATCAATTTCATAAAAAAAGCCCTTATTAATCAAACCATCCATAAAATCATTAAAAATATTCAACTATTCCTAACTTTACTCTCTCTTCTCAACCCTAAACCAAAAAATTCCAACCTAATACAAAACCTATCTAAAATCTCCCAAAAATCTCCAATAAAAAAAATCTTTAAATTAAATCACAATTAAATCACCCACTCACTCTCTCTACAACAAAAAAAAATCTAAAATATGATAAAGTATTTAAATATGAATTCCCGGAAAGACCCTCTCGAAAATTACTTAGATACAAATCATCGACTAGACTTCACTCAATTTGGATCAACTCCCGAAGAGCCACAAGTTGAAATCCCAAGCCAAGCCTTAAACAATTCAATAAAGCACATAGTAAACACTTTAGTCTCCTATGGTTTCCCGCCATTAGGCAACTTATTCTCAACAGATCATTCAGAAATCAATAAAACCATCAACTCAGTCTACTCATTACTTCAACAAAGACAAAAAGACATCAACTTCCGCAGTGAAGTTAATGAAAGAATAAGGACAATAGACACAGAACGTAACAAACTTCAACAAGCATTAGAAAGGTCTCAAAACCAAAAAGCCTTACTAGAAACCGAACTTGGTAAGGCTCAGAACACTTTAAAAACCACAATTTCCAAAAATAAAGCCGAAAAAGATAAACTCCTTTCAGAAAGAGATGAACTTAAAAGAGAAAATATAAAACTTTCACATAAAGAAACTCAATGTTTACATGAAATGAAGAAAAAAGATGCAGCTTATAGTAAATTGCAAGAACAACTTAGGAAAACCCTTGGAGAAAAAGACCTTCCTATTAGA
Organism: Stentor coeruleus; assembly: GCA_001970955.1. Taxonomy (NCBI): domain Eukaryota; phylum Ciliophora; class Heterotrichea; order Heterotrichida; family Stentoridae; genus Stentor; species Stentor coeruleus. The sequence continues at coordinate 37,615 of MPUH01000104.1, forward strand.
AATACTGTCGAATTAACAACCCCTTTACATACTTCTGGACCTTCACTTTTTGGTAAAAGTGGTGATTTTGAGTTTTCTTATATGATTAGTAGAGGGTTTGAAGAAAATCAAAATACTCTTTTACTTGAAAATAAAGAACTAAGGACTGCTTTGGAGTTGTTACAAAATGAACTTCATGAAATGATGTTACAAAGAAAAGAAGCTTTTCAGAAAAGATATGCTGATGAGCTTGGGGAAAATGCTCAAAATTTTGCTGAGTTTGAGATAAACCCTTTGAGATCAGATTTATTGAATATGCCTTTTCAGAAAGTTTCAGAAGATGTTGTGAAAACTTTTCAAGAAAATATGAGGGTGTATCAGAAATTTATGGATAAAGTTGATGAGGTTGGTTTAGAAGTTGATGGACAAGGTGAAGAAGAGTTGGAAAAAATCAAATGTATTGCAGATTTAAAAGAACTCTTGAGTAATTTTTATATAGTAAACTATAGAGTTATGTTGAAAAATCAAGAAAATCTTATGCAAAACTCGGTGCTTGGCAGTAGGGCTAAAGCTCCAGATCATGTTGGGATTTATGCATCTAGGCTTAGAGTTTTATCTGATAATGAAATAGATAAAACTAATAGACTTTTACAAGAAGAGTATAAAAAGTTAGAAGCTAAACAACTAGAAATTGAAGAACATAGACATATTGTTACTGATGTTACAAATAGATTAGAAGAAGAAAAAAATCTAATCTTTGTATGATTTATTTAGAAACATAGAGAACATCTTCAAGATGAAAGAGCTAAATGGGAACTTGCCTTGCAAACTGCTTGCAAGCTAAATAAAGAACTGATTGATGAGTGAATAATAAGAATATAATAATTAGACTAATCATATTTCTAATTTAAATATTCATATCTTTACTAACTATATTAACTTAAATGCTATAACTTTTAAATCAGTCATCGCATAAGTTTTTTCCCTAAAGTTTCAACTTAGTTATAAGCAGTACTTTTACTACTTTTAATAAGCCAAAACCAATCAGAAATAGTCTGATCAACACTTCTTATTTGTTCCCAATATAAATGCGTACTATTAAATACTGTCAATCGTGAATATCCCCATCCTGCATCTTGAGCCATAGAAAAAGGTAATGGTGTAGGACTAATCGGAGCATAAGACTCTTGATTACCAGGTGTTCCAGTAACAACAAAAACAGGTTCACTAGCCCCAATACAAGTATTTTGATCTTCATATTCACAAGGTACTGATACATTATGATAAACTGAAGCAAGCCTTTCATAAGCATGAACATGTGCATTAATAACAAAATCAACTTTATATTTATGCCACAATTCTTCAAATGTATTTCTAACAACTTGAGCATCTTGTAAACAATCATTATTATTTCTTATAACAGGAGGAACCCAATCTTCTAATCCGGATGTTGACCAATTAGCACTACAATATAATGGTCTATGGCCAAATACAACAAGCCAAGGGTATTCTGTTCTATTATAAGTAGATAAGTCATTATCTATAAATTCTTGTTGCTGTTTCTGAAGTCCAGTTTGATTCCAAAAAGGTGGTTCTGATGTATATGCAAGAAAATGTACTTTACCAAGATTAAATGAATACCAAAGATTTTTTGACTTACTTGGCATATTGAATCTATATAAATAATGTAAAGTTGCAGTATCAGCTTCATGATTACCTTGTGAAGTCATATAAGGTATTTTACTAGCATAAGGTTCTATTTGTCTCATAAACCTATCTCCATAACTTCCATCATAAGATGGGAAATCATAAGCCATATCCCCATCATGAAGTATAGCATCATAATGATAAGTCTCTGTTTCTTGTATAAGCCTTTCTGTTGTTGCTTCAGCTTGTTGACCAATACCAAAATCTCCATAGACAAGTAATCGGATTAATGGATCATCTGTAAAATTCCTTTTAGCTCTAAAAGCAAAATGTGAGCTCCAGCCATACATTTCTGAACCAACACGATATTTGTAATAACCACCAGGAATTAATCCTGACATTAAAGCTGTGCATACATGAATATGCCTTTGAAGGATTTTTGAAACATCCATATTTAGGAAGGTTTTCCAAGATCCCATGTTGGAGTAAGCAAATTTTGTTACCGTATCGTTTGGGGAATTAACTGGGGTGTATTGGACTACAGATCCATAGCTTGGTTGGTCTGCAGACCATGATACACGCATTCCGGTATCTTCCCAGTCTAAAGCTATATGCACTTGTTCTGGGAGATAAAGGGAATTGCAAGCTGAGAATAGTGCTAAAAGTATTAGGAAATTTCTCATTATTATAATAATCTTTAAAATTATGATTTGGGAAAATAGATGATGAATATTATAACTAATTCAACATATAAAATGTACTATGATTTTTTTGACTTAGAATAAATTTACTATGAGTTTTATACAATTGGAATATAGTTTTAGTTGATTTTGCTATTGAGCAAACACTTTGAAAGTGGTTTAGAATTCATTGAAATATTTAGACTTAAGAAAAATATCTGCAAAAAGTAGTCTTACACAAGAAAAAAGATAAGTTTTTTTTATAATTTACACACCAGGACATCCAAATTTTCCTGATAAAGTCAAGCTGTTCCCTAGCTTTGTATGATGAAGTCTTTTAAATTTTTAGAATATTACAGTTTCTACATATTTGGCCGAGGACATGCTAATTCAGAAGAATCTATACCAAGATCATCTTATTAAATTCTTTTTTCATCTATCCCAATTGCGGATTTTTTAAATTTTGAAACTGATTTAAGACTTATACAAGTGTTTTTTGATCAATTGGCTTTGATTACTAGTGACCCACTTAATAACAAAATACAAATAAAACCTTTGGAGCCTAGTCTTGCATTTCATCTTATTAGAAATTTTATGTTAAAAATACATAAGAGAGAAATATTGATTGAAGATATTATGATTTCTAAGTTCATTGATACCTATGAGCCCTATGAAATGACAAAACAAGATCAGAAGCTTGTCCCGCACTTTTAGATTAGGGTCTTTTATATATATTCTTAAAGGGTTTATGATGGTGCTACACGTGGAAATTTGGAAATATGATTTGAGTATAATATGGAAATTCTTAGAAAAATAGGACTTGCCTTGGTGTTGACCTATTTTTTAATCGTTTCTACGCTAATGCTATGTAATTACAAAGCTTGGGAAGCACAGCTTTTTTCAATGAGCAAACCAATCGAATTCCTAATAAGTAAAAAATCCCTAACAGGGCATTCTCGATGTGTACTACAAACTCTTGGCACCCTAGGCATTCTCTTGACTTTCTTCGGATTTTATGGTTGTAAAAACTCCATCAAAGCTCTAACCTTTACAACGCTCTTTATAATCATGCTAACAAGTCTCTCACTCAGTACCCCAGAGCCAAAAGATTTAACAGCAGAAGTTATTAACATGCTAAAACTCTTCAGTCTTGCAGGAGGACTTCTTGAAGCATGGTGATTATTATCTAATTATTTCCTAAAAGCAAATTTTTAATATAGTGTTGTTTTTCTTATAAGCTGCGTAGGACTATTAACCATTCCTTTGGGAATTGGAACTTTACTAAGGATTAAGGATTTATGATATTTTTCAGCTATTTTGATTGCCCAAACAAAAGCTGCGATTTTGCAGAGGTTTTGTTTTTTATTAATTATGTTCTTAAGATAGATGATTATTGATTTTAGGCATTCAGCTTTATCAATTGATAGTCGGTAGTTTATGAGATTGATAGTTTCTTCACCTGATAAGCTGAAGTCTGTATTTTTAGTTAGTTTGACCCATCGAATAAAGAAATTTTTCATCCCACGGCGAAGAAGGTTTATTATTCTACGCATACAAGGTTTTATATTATCAGGTAAAGCTTGAGTATAATATAATAAAACAAGAGGTTTTTGGGTTATTGCAAATGATTTCTTTTCTTTTGATACTGTTGTTGTGGTTACTTCTTCTTCATATTCATATTCGAATTTCGGCTCAGGCCTCCAAGCCTTAAAGCTTTTTTTTAAATTCTTCTTCATTATTCGGCATAAAGATCTTAGGTATGGCTTATAGTCACTGTAATCCCATATCACATCTCGTGGTGCTTCTTGATTAGAAGCGAATTCTTTAAGTTCTTGAAATGCTGTATCAAGTCTTGCGTAGATTAATGTTGAAAAAGCTCCTAAGCTTTTTCTAAGCTTAAGTTTGAAATTTTTCCTTATGGATGTATTTGATCTTTTTATAGTTTCTTCTTTGACATGGGGTTTATCTTTTATGTAATTTTTCCATTTTTCAAATTTTTGTTTTGTGCATTGGAAGTATCTCAAATTAGCATTGTGGCTTATTAGTTTTAATAAGAGAAAATCATCTCGAATCCTCTCTTTTAAATTCCTATCATCTTGATCTTTAACTATCACCATCCATCTCCAAAAAGCTCTTTGTTCAAGATTAACACGGCCTTTTTTAATCATTTCATCAATACAAATCCGTTTGATTTTCTTAACCTGAACTTTTGTAAGAAATCTATCTCTTTTCTTTGATAATTTCGCCCTAAGAATACTATCAAAAGATACTTTTAAATTAAGTAAACAGCGTAAATGAAATATCCTTACAAAAAAAGCTAGTGGTTTAGTTCTTTTGACTATAGATTTAGATGGAACCCAACCTTGAACTCCTCGCGAGTCTATTATTTGATATGAGGGGCATGTGACTATTAAGAAAGCTGCAGTTCTAATAAACGAATTATATTTCATATAGACAAGTGATTGTAAAAGGTTGAATAAGTTGTAGCATCCCTTTGCATATTTATAATAGTTTATGTTTTGTATTGGGAGCATGTCTATATTACTTGGGGGTTCTGGCAAGGCTCCTTTCAAAAGAGCTTTTGCAAATTTTATATAGGCTTTGAGGTTTTCTCGAGGATATTTTTCAATGTTTTTTCTTGAGTTCATTTCAATGATGGATGCTTTGAGTTCGCTATCTTGGGCGTTGTAGAACCATAAATTGAAATTCTCTCTGTCTTCGTTACCGATTGATTGTAAAAGAGTTTTAAAGGCTTCCATTAACAGATTTATATATATTTAAATTTTTAATTTGGATGATATAAATATTTATTGTGTTGTTGGAGGCGTATTAGTTTAGTGATAATCTGATATAATCATTGGGATATGCAATTGCAAACAAAAAATATGATAAATAGTTTTACTGGTAGTAATAAAAGAAGGTGTGAATATTTATCTTGGAATATAAAATGGTTAGATAAGATTTAAATGGTTTTAATACAATTTTTGATGAAAAATTATGTGTTAGTAGAGGATTAACTTTTTTTTTTTCAGTTAAAAACTATAGGCTGTTCATGAATTTTAGATTACAATCAAATCAATAAAGCAAAAAACCGATATACCCTTACAAGCAAAATACCATAATTTTTCTATAATCATTAAATCTTTCAAATCTTTTATTGTTCCTAAATATTATAAATCTTTAAAAATATATACAATCATTCTAAACTCTCTAATTTTTTAAAAGTATTAATTACCTATAAAAATCATCTTAAATGAACAAAAACATAGCATTTTAAACTAAATAAAAAAATCCCTTCAACCCAAAACCATCCATAACCCATTTTAAAAATCACCATTAATATTATCAAAATAAATATTATCTATAAAGATCATTAATTATCTTGTTTCAAAAGAAGATCTAGGCCTAGCAAATTGCTTACACTTTTTATCCCCATCTTCAGATTGTTGTCCATTCCTAGATGCTGACCTAACATCCCCACTACGCAATTTATCAATATCTTCATTAAGTGCTGAAATTTGATCATCATACGCTTTAAGCTTAGATCTACTATTAGCTTCACTTTGTTTTTTATACATTTGCAATGATTTTATCAACTCACCAATTTCTTTTTCTTGTTTTTTACCTGGTTTTTCATCTAATGTATTATGTTTTATATGTAAAGACGGTGTTTTTTTAACTTTTTTAGGAATGTCTGATGTGTCTTCATCATATTCAGGAGTTGCTTCAAGAACTCTTGAATGAGCTAAACTTGAACTTTTACGATCTTTAGATGAGTTTTCTTCTTGTAATGCTTTGATTCTTTCTTCAAGGTCAAAATTCATATTAATTGTTAGTTTTGTTGTTTTGTCTATATTAACAGGTTCTTTTGAAGATGAAACTTGATTTTTTTCACTAATACTGTTGTTATAAGACGATATTTTTTTAGTTATCATATTTCGGTTATCTTTAAGTAAGTTTTTATAGTCTAAACGGGGAGGTCTTGGCTCAAGATATTGTCCTGGAATCTTAACTTGATGATCTTGTGTTAAACTTTCTAGTTTTTTATAAAGTATTGCATTTTCTTGTTCCAGTTGTTTTAATCTTTGAGAGTTTTGTTTTAACTCACGTATTTCTGAGTCTTTGGAAGATATGATTTTTGTCATTTCTTGTAATCGTTTGTTTAATGATTCTATGTCTTTGTCTCGTTCGTAGATTAATTCTAAGTTATAAGTGAAATCATCATAGAGTTTTTTGAACTGGGTTTGAAAGTTTTCAAGTTGTGATTCTTTATCTTTGAGTTGTTCTTGAAGTTGGATTATTTTTATGTTTAAGGGTTTTTCAAGTTCTTTTTCACGCCTACTATATCGAGACTTCCCTTCTTCGGCCATTTAAATTATTTTACTATTTGTAATGTTATAATAATTATTACTGGATTAGATTTTGATCAATTTTTGAATTTATTGAGATTTAGATATTAAGATTTTTATTTATAGTAATTATATTATAATTATGAACTTATGTTAGAAACAAAATAAAATGATTATATTTTTATTTTTATATGCTTTAATTTCAAATCATCCATCTCATATTCTGATAAAAAATAATCAATATAAACATACAATTTTTACTAAACACTTTAAATCTAAAAGAAATATGCAATTTTTTACATAATAATCATTCGCTTAGATATATAAAATTTTATTCAAAATAATAAAAACTATAAAAAATAACTAGTCATATGCTTATAATTCTTAAAAAGGTTATCTAGTATTATATATTTATATTCAGGAAAATTATCAAATTTCTAACTATTACCTTATTAATTCCATCCTTGCCCGCTGACGAATTTCGTAACCATATCAAAAACAGCTGCAGGTTGATCATAAGGTGAAAAGTGTCCAGCTTTTTGAACAACTACAAAGGTCATATTGCTATACTGCTGAACATATCCGACAATATTATTTTGTATTTTCCACAAAATCTTGCGTGACTTTAAAAACCCTTGCATGTTAGGCCAATTAATAACTGGAAACCAATTTTCTACACCTCTTGTATTAATAAGTAAATCATCTTGTCCATTGTATACCATAACTCTCAAATTGCTAAGTAAATACGGCATCCAGTTTGTGACAAATCCTTGAGTAATATCAGCACTGAAAGCTAAATAAACATCATTATTGCATTCAATCCAATTAACATTACTAGGAACATTTAATAAATTCTTGTTTGTATCATTAGCTAACCAAGCAGGATAATTTCCCATATCAGGCATTGCATATGTGCGCATATTATAAAGATTCACATTATAACTATAAGTTTCTAAGTCATTTTGGACTTTATTCAAATAGTTATTCGCAGAAACATAATTGCCTCCTTTAATGTTAAAAGCGATCTGTGACTCAGTTAGATTTATTAGTACGTTTTGTACTCTATTTAGCAATCCAAGATCAAAAGCTACATCACCATAATTTTGTGTTTGGTATAAAGCATCACATAATGGATCTCCCATTGCAATACCTTTAAGAGGTATTGGAATAACTCCTGTTACTTTAGCGCTTTGATTTTCCTGAAGAATTTTATAAGCAATCCCAGGGATCCAATGTCCAGCATAGCTTTCACCAAAAATATAAAAGTCTCTATTGAACCAATTTGGGTATTTTACCGCGATAATCTGAAGGAAGTTATAAAGATAAGAACTTGACCCAGCTGTTGAGTTTTGATAATCACTTGGAGTTGTTGCAAAAGAATATCCTGATCCATATGGATAATCAACTGAGATTATATGGTAACTCTGAGCCCATGAGTTGTTGTTAAAATGTGGCTGAGCATTATCATCAATGTATATTGGGGATATTCTCTCACCCAAAAGTCCAGCTTCTCCTGAACATCCAGGTCCTCCTTGAAGCCACATAATAAGAGGTTTTTTATCAGTGTTGATGTTACCATTAAAAGCATTGAATTGCCAATAAAATAGTGAAGAGCCAGTAAGTGGATTAACTACTATTTCACCAGAATACCCACTTGCTCCTAATAAATTCCAAGGACCATCAGTATCTCCTTGGACTAAAGATATAAGTACTAGACTTATTAACATTATTTCACCAGTTTAGAAAATATGTTTTTTTATCATAAGGGTTATCCTAAAAAACTATTAGTAGATATGAATTATAATGTAATCGCATTAGATCTTTCAATTGTTTTTACTCAGCAAATACTTACTAAGATGCTTTGTCATTTTTGTTATTCTTTTTCTAAGTTTATGCATATTATTACCATTCTAAATATCTCCATAATATTAATATGGATTATCTCCTAGGCCGATTTTATATATCATTAAGTCTATGGTATATCCTTGAATTTCCAGAGCATATATCAAAATCACTCATAAATATTCAGCTTAAATATTTGTTTAATCTAACTGCAGATATTGAGGATTTCTCAATGATCTTCTCAGGAGCTTTGATTTTCCTTTATGAATTTCATAGTTTTTTTGCTCTATTCAACAAGACTATAATATCAGTTTTTAAACATAAAACGATTTTGCATTTTGTGATGCTTTATTTACATAATTTTTTTTCTAATGAGTATCTTTAGGAAAAATTACATATCACAATGGAAGTTTTTTTGGTAAAGAGGGGATATTTCTTAGTATTTTGAACTAAAAAATGTCATCAGCTGATGTAGCTAAAAAGCTAGATGAAGTGTCAATGAGTAGGGTTTCGATTTCCGAAGCTATAAAAGAACTAGAGTTATCAAGAGAAGCCTTTTCGCATGCTGGGCAAATACAGGACCAGCTGAAATCACATGAGAGTTGGATTAATGAGATAAAATACGTAATGGAATCTGTCGTAACATTTAACTTTTTCAACACAAGAATGGAAGAGTTTGCTCATGCTATGGATAGGGCTATTAAAGCTAGGGTTGATGAACTGAGTGTTTCTGTTATTAACCAACTTAACAATAAAGTTACAATGGCAGATGCTGACAATTTACTAAGTAAAAAAGTATCTTGGAATGCTTATAGCACTTTAAGCCAACAAGTAGGTCTTTTAAAGTCTCGTATGGACAAACATATTTTTTCTGACTTTGAAGGATTTAAAACTAAAATCAAACTTGAACTTACCAATAAAAACAATGATAAAAAAACAGCGGATATAGGAAGCAATGAAGAAATAGTTCAATTAAAATCCCGTATAAATACTATTGAGCAACAGATTCAACAAATGTTTAATGAAGAGGATTTAATGGATGATGAACATGATAGTCAAGAAGAACTAGATAATATGATGGATGATTTAGAAAGAGCAGTTGCTAAAAACACAAAATCAAATGATTTTATAGAAGATACAGATTTAAATGATGATGCTCATGAATTTGAATGTAAATCTCCAAAAGGACAAAGTGGAGATAATGATAAACTTCAAATTGATGATAAGAATTTGTCTCAATTTAAAGCTGATGGAATAACACCAAGGAATAGAGACTCTAGAAGCATTGTAAGGAAAAATAGTAAAGAAAGTAGTTCAGGAAGTCGCTTAGTAGGGGGAACTTCAGGGGCAATAAGGCAACTAAACAAAAAAATCTTGACAATTTCCAAAGATTTCGAAGACCACAAAGCTGATTTCGATAACTTCAGAATTGAAACCCAAAAACTTCTTATCTCAATAGCAGAACTTGAAGCAAAATTCGAAGAAACAAATGAAAAATTCAAATCAATTGACGAAAGACTAGAAATCATGCAAGCAAGTTTTCTCAGGGCTTTACGTAGAAGTGGAAAACCTAAAGAAATATCTGAAATTATAGAAAGAAAACAATCAGTAAGACAAAGCAACAGCAAAGATATCGATAGTATAACAAAAATCATTGATGATAAGTTCAAAAGGATAATAAAAGTTGAAAATGATCATTCTAGGTTTTCAAATGATTTGCTTTTAATGAAAAATTTTGTTAGAGAAAAGCTTTCTGGATTATCATCAAGTGCTGTTATGAATACAGATATTCTTGCAAACATGCAAAAAGAACTTGAAAGTATGAAAAAAAAAGTGCTTTTTGTTGAAAGCGAGTTAAAAGAAAAAATTGAAGAAGTAAATAGAGAAGTTGCAAAAATTAAAGGACCCATGGTGGATATGGTATCAGATTTAAATAGAGAAAGCGCGACAACCCAAGAAGAGATAAAAAGAAACCAGGATGTTATAAGATCATTGATTGAAGACTATCAAATACGGCCACAAAGCCAGTTATCATATAAACCAGCAGTCACAGAAAGCTTGAAAAGTGATTTCAGATGCCATACAAGGGCTAATAGCGCTACCCCAACAGTTTCAATCAAAAGAAGGTACAACAAAGTTTTGTCAATACACGAAAAATCAGATAGAATATGCTTCAAATAACTGTAAATATACCTTAAAAAACTATTATAATCATAAAACATAAAAATTTACCCTTTAAAATTCTCTACCAAAAATCTTCAATTTCTAAAAAAAATCTTTTACAAAAAATTGAAATTTTCTATCTAACCCTAACTAATCTTTTTTTATCCCAGCAAGTTTAAGCTTCTCATAAATAACCCAAACAATCGTAAACCCACTTGATCTTTCAATAAGCCTAATCTTCAACCCAACTGTAAATCCATTAATCCCTTCATTTTGATATATTTTAATCAAAGCATCAAAAATATTCTTATATCTATGTTCATCATGTGTAGCAACATGACAAAACTGTTGTCTAGTTTTAATAATATCAAAAGGTTGAGTAAGTAATGTTGCTGTAAATCCTGCTGACATACCAGCCATAGTCCTATTTTTCATAGATGGTTGATCACTTCCACTCATCGATGAAAAAATACTAGAAAATAGCTCATAAAATCCATATGCCAAGCCTGCAAAAGGTAAATCTCTTAATAAACATGATGTTAATCCTCGATAATAACCTTTAATACCTTCTTCTGTATATATACGAAATATACCTTCTGATACACTTTGATAACCTGAACCATGAGGAGCTTCCATTCGAACTTTTATTATACTTAAAGGAGATAAAGATACTATTGTAAGTCCTCTTGAAATCATAGCTATAAGACTGTTACTTGTAAATCCAATATTTGATGTAGGAATAAGAGATTTTAATGTTTCTAAATAGTAAAAGCTAATACCTGAACCTATAAATCCTTTATAGCATGCTGGTCTTAAACCTCTCCAGAAACCAGAAATCCCGTATTGCTGTTTTACAAATGATATGGATTGGGATATTGAAAAGTTTTTGTTTATTGTTAGGATATTGGTTTTTATCACGTCAAGCGGCTGGATCAGAGTAGATGTTATTATACCTGATATTGACCCCCTGAAGAAGATATTGTCCATATGGTTTTTTAATTATGGATTTATGCTTTTTTTAACTTGGAAATTGTGGAGATTATTTTGGAAAAAATTATGGGGAGAGAAAGTGCTTGGGTTGGGACTAGTTTTTTAAAGAAATTTTATGTTTTAATAGGTAAAAAATTTGGGTTTTTGGTTGTGTTTTGGGCTTTGATGAGTTTTAATGGAATTTTGGTTTTTTAATTTTTGATTGTTTTTGTGAGTTTGGGTTTTGGTGATACAATGATGTTTGTAATCTGTGGATTTTGAGAGGTTCTTTTAGTATAAATTAAATCAGAAAGCATATTTACTAACTAACTATAAGTTACTGTCATTGTTAGTTTGTATAAAAGCCCACAATCGCCTATACCTGAATTTACAACAGTGACTTCTAATAAATTTACTCCAGTGACAAACTTGCTTGTACTGATTGTGCATGTTTTTTTATTTGCATAAGTTGTCCCAGTAGTATCATCACAGCTTATACTACTACCATTTAGCAGAGTTGTAAAAACTCCATCAGCAGCTATTTCTAAACTGGCAGAAGCCGCTGTTCCAGCAACAAAAAAGTACTTGTAGAATTTTCCATTACCTGAAGGACCTGCCCCACTAGCAATATCCCAAATCCAACTTGCCCCTGTTATTGATGATGTCCATGCACCATTTGTCGCAGTCACAATAGCAAAAGCACCTGAAGGAGTGGAAGGCCCTTCTAGCCAGTTGCTTGTATCACTTGTAATAAAAAACGCCAAAGTTGTCGCTGATGATAAAGATATAAGGCATAAAGCAAATAAAGTAGTAAGAAGTTGGACCATATTTATAGATAAAATAAATTTTGAAAAATATTCATAATTTGTATAAACCTAATCTTAATTATTTTCTCAGAGTTAATCATCCATGATTATAAATTAAAAACATGTTCCAACTATATTCAATTTGCAATAAAGCTTCCTAGATTAATTACAGTGATTTGTAATAAATTTATTCTAACAATAAAACAACAAGAATTCACTATACATATTTTTATTTCTGAGACCCTTTGAAAAATTTAAAAGTATTCAACTGATGAAGTTTTAAAATAAAGTCTAACTAAAAATATAGTTACGATATTAATTGCAGAAATTTTATATGAATTTTAAATGCCCTGAAAACCTATTAATAAAGTAAAAAAACCTTATAATATCGATTTATAAAAACTAAAATATTAAATTCATTACAAGTCAATATTCCTAGCATTATAATATAAATGTGTTTAATTTTATTTCTCATACAATATGCCACAGGAGTTTTACAAGTTATCACCCCAACAAATTTCCCTCTAGTTTTCATAAACACAATCCAAGCCAATTTTGGAAACCCAAGTTTACTAAAAACATATGCAAAACTGATTAAAATAACAAGCCAAGAATGCATCATAACTACTGATAATCATTCACATGATACTTTCATTGTAGTATACAATTGGATAGATTGCGATATCATAAAATTAGCAAAGTCAATTCAAAATTCAAGGGCACAAGGAATGATCTTAGTTTATGATAAAGATATTGAGAATTCAAATATAATTTTTTCAAATGATCAAAAGAAAGATGAAATCACAATTATTGTTTTAGGGATATCAAAGTCATCTGGAGATATGATAAAAATTAAAGCAGATGGGGAAATTTGGATAACATATCAATATGCTTCATTTACAAAATTTGAATCTCCACATATTGAACTTGGTTTAAGTTTAGATTTTAATTTAGATAAGCCATTTATAAAAAGTTTTCAAGAATTCATTGGTAACTTTACTCAAACAGTGTTTTTAGAATCAATTTCGGTAAAACTTATCAATTTTTATAAAAAATATAACTCAACAGATTGTATTTACTATAATTCTTCAGATTATATTTGTGCTGATACATCATTATCAGATATATCTGGGTCATCTAAACTTAATATTATTGTTCTTTTTCTTAATGCCTATTCTAATGTTAAGACTATTAATGATTTTTCAAGTTTATTATCATCATTATTGGATTATTATTCATTATGTGAAAATAATGTAGCAATTGAATGTGCAATTTCTGTGTTAAACAAATATAATCTTTCAATTATTTATGATATAACAATTCTTGAAAATAACATATACAGCACATATGCTTCACCTTGGTTTTATTTAAACAGTTATTATAAATTATATTGGAATGAGTATTTAGAAAACGCTTATTGTTTAACTTTAAAGAACTCTCAAAACATATGCCAAAATTATGACCAAACTTGCTCATATGAAGATTTGAAAGATAAAAATTGTAAACAAAACTGCAATACAAGTTATAGTAATTATGATAATCTTCGATGCTTATATGAAAAAAACTGTTATAGTTTTTTACTAGGGGATGGGTTTTGTCAAGATTCTATTTGTATTAACGATCCTGATTGTGAGAAATCTAAAGACATTGAAAGATTTGCTGATGATTTGAAGCTATTAAGAACCATTTTACCTATTATTGTTGGGGTTTATTTGTAATTGTTATAAAGGCTTGTTGCGTTAATTTTTCTTGTAAGATTGTTTTTGAAAAGAAAAGTTAAGGTTTTTAAGTTTGACAAGATGTGGAGAGAAATATCTAAAGATCAAGTTTGTCCTGTAGACAATTGTGAATTTAGAGAAAATACTAAATGTGTTTTGATTAGCTGGAAATGTAAACATATTTGTGAATTGAAATGCTTGAAGAAGTTTAACCCGCAAGAAAGATTTCCCCAATGTCATGAGTGCAAAAAATTCTGGAAGCATTTAAAGATATGATTAAAATTGTAGGATTTATATGGAGTGTTTATATAAGAATATATCAAATAGTTTATTAGTGATTTTATATGAGATTATTAAATATGACTAGAATTTGAAAATAAAACCTTAGAAATAATCTTAGATAATGAAAATAATCTATAAAGCTATATAGCTCAAGATATAAAGATAGGCTATGGCTAAATTCCTTAATATTCTTATAATTACATACAAAACATGATATTTACCTTTCCTAATACCCATATATAATTTAAGCACTCTCTAACCTTATTCTGCCTTGCTATAGAACTTTTTGTTCATTTTTGTCTTCGAGTCTAACTAATTTTTTTTATATTAAAAAAAATAGATCAAGTGCCTAATTCCTAAAAGATATTTGTTTTTATAATAAACAACTAATTCTTTGACCAAAAAAGTTTGAATGTTTATTGTTGTATTCTTCTGATTAAACTAGTAAACGAAATATTAAAACAAAAATTCTAATCCTTTTGTAATTTAAAAACAAATAAATATAAAACAGTCTATTATCATGCATCTAATTCAAAAACTATCATCTTAAAAAAATATAAATCACAATATCAAAACTAAAAAAAATAATCAAGCCTAATCTGGGGGGCTAATAATGATTGATTTACAACAATTTTCTCAAAAGTACTCCAAGCATTTAGACTGGCCCTATCAGCAGCCTATCTCAACAGAAGATCAATCATATCTTTACACCCTATACAATTCAGTTCAAGAAAATGGAGGTTGGTTAAAAACTATAGCTTTAAATAACTGGCAAGAACTATCCCAAAATCCAAATCCACGAAGTTTGTATGAAAGTAAATTTTTAGTGAGTTTTGAATACCAAATTCAAGGATTATGGAATATTAGTCCTCAACAAACTTTAGCTCTTAATTATTCCCATCTAAAATCAGTTCCTATATTCACAAATATTACTAACTTTGATATGAATAACATCTTAAATGAAGATCTGGCTATGATTAAAAACATATGCGATTTAGGAATAAAAAAAGATCTTATTTCTTTAGAGTCTTTAATAAGAAAGTTCCTATATTCGCAAATAATAGTCCAAATTCAAGAGCCAGAGACTTTAGCTTTTAATGCAAAAACATCCAAAAAACAGATGATTTTTTTAAAAGATTGTATAAAACTTATAGAAAAATCATATAAAATAGAAAAGCATATAAGATTCGACATGGATATAAACTTTGGTAATTTCAATGAAGAAATATTTGAACTCAGTAAACATATTCCTTTAAAAATTCTCTGGTTTAATGATAATAATTCCATAAACCAACTAAAACATCATATATTAAATATGACTATACCCGAACTATATATAGAAATTAAAAACTGTTTTACAAGTTGTGAAGAAAATCTTTGTTTTCCTAAAGCTTATATAAATCATGGACCTAATCCTTGTGAATGGTGGGGTTTAGATCGTAGTCAATCTTTAAAGTTTTTTGAGCATATAAAAAATGATAAAGGCTTTGAAATCTATAATACAGAAAATCTTTGGTGGATTGATGAAATGTATTGTATTTCTAAAGGACTTAAAATTTATCATACAATCCAACAACCAGGGGATATGATTTTAATAAATCAAGGGACTATACATTGGGTAAAAAGCTGTGGAATCACAATAAATAGTTCTTGGAATTATGGGTGTAAGTATATCAATACACTAAAAAGTCATTTTGAAAAGTATTTTATTAAAAAAGTTATAAAATACAAAAGTCTTATACCAATACACAAACTTTCTATGGATTTTTTAAACTTAGAATTGGGGAATTTAGATCTAACTTTAGTTGAAATACTTAAAGAACATGTTCAATATAAATCATCAATAGAAGAAAATGAGTATATTGAGTCTGAAATGCTGAATTTAGAAATTAATAATATAGAAAAAATTATGAACTGTGAAATGTGCAATCAAGAATTATTTCGTTTTTATTACAAATGCACAAAATGTTATGATGAAAATATTATATTAAAAAATCTTATGTGTTATTTTTGTTATTTATGTTCAAAGAATATTCATAGACTTTTATGTAATGGGAAAATAATACCTGTTCAGAAATTTTCAAATGATGATTATAAGAATTTTATATATAAACTAGATATGAGACTTAAAGAAGATAATATTTATAATAAGAAATCTAAGTTTAAGTATGAAAAAAATGTTGAGGTTAGTTTATTCAATGGGATAAAATTTGAAACTTTTAAAGAATTAGCAAAGGAAAAAAAAGGGGAAAATTTTAAAATTACTTTTGTTTCTTTATTAAATAAAGAAAGTGATTTAGATATTAAAGAAAATGTTATAGACAGCTTAGAAAATTGGATTGATAAAATAAAAAATGATGAAGAAACTGAGAATTTCGGACAAGAAGAAAAAATTTTTGGAAAATGCGAGAGGATAAAAATAGATAGAGATGATGATGATAAGAGGAAGATAAAAGGTAGTAAATTAAGGAGGAGAAATAAGAAAAATGTTGTAGATAAATCAGTTAGGTATGCGAATAAAAGAAATATTGTATCACAACAAGAAAAGGTTGTAAATAAAACTATTAAAGATGAAATCACTTTTGACCAAGATAATATGATAAAAAATATTCAATATGTAGACTTAGAAACAGATAAAATATGTGAAAGCAATGATACAATAATAAATATAGAAAAAAATAACTTGGATGGAATTAAATCAAGCATAGAAGACAAAGATAAAATAAATAAAGATATGATTGATGAAAAAATACAGTTAGAAGGTGTGAAAAATGCTGAAGGTAAAGATGAACCTATGACTGAGATTAAAAAGTTCAAAAAATTTATTATAAAAAAAAGAGTAACAACAAGTGCTAAATGTATTTTACCAGAAAATACAAAAAAAAATATTAAAATTATAAGAGAAGTAAATAGTGAAGTTACAATAAATTCAAGCAATGAAGTTACAATAAATTCAACCCATCAAGTTTTACCTAATGCTGAATGTGAAAATTTACCTTGCAAGCGATTAAGATCAGCTGCCCAGTACATCCCAGTAATTGACCTAATTCCTTCAAAACAAGCAAAGAATTAAGTTTTAAGTAATTATCAACAATTATTATAGTATAAAAAACCCTATAAATTAAATTTTATCTTTGATTATCCAAAATCATAATAATACATTTTCCATTCCAATAAAACAAACCCCATAACTCTCAACAATCCAAAAAAAAAAACTTTTCACACTAATAAACGTATTAAGAAATATATCTTAAGTTTTTAACTAAAGTAAATTACAAGAAGACCACCAAGAAGTGCTTGAATTAACTGGCTTTTCTTCTCTTCTTGTTTTAAGCTCTCTAACAATGGAATTAAATACATCATCAACCCCCGCTCCAGTTGCAGCTGAAACTTCAAAATGTTTTCTATTACAATTATCAGCAAATCTTCTCCCTTCTTCAGTAGTTATTTCTCTATTTGGTATATCAATTTTATTACCAACAATAACTACAACTGGGTCAGATTTTCCATGTCCCGAATACCTATGTTTGATTTTATCTATAAAAATATTTAGTTTCTGTAATGAATCCTTGATATCCATAGAGTAAACCAAGATAAACCCATCTTTTTTATCAATCCATTCATCTATAAGTGGGTAATAATCTTCCATTCCTGCAGTATCAAATATTGAAAGTGGTACTGTTTCACCGTCTATAATGGCAATTTTTTTATAGTAGTCTTCTATTGTTGGATCATAGTCACGGACAAACTTGTTTTGTACATAGCGTTGGATTATAGCTGATTTACCAACAGCTGCACTACCGAGTACACATAAAACATAATTTTTGGATGGCCTAGGAGAAAAACCAATGACTTGGAAGTTCTCACCTTGTGAAGCGTAGAGATTACTTCCTTCGGTTATTTTTGTAAAGGAATTTATTTCATGCCCAGACTCGTTGAATATTTTTTTGGCTTTGACTCCAAGATTTTCAGAGCAAAGCTTGAGTACTTGGGCTTTTGACCAGTTAGGGCTTATTAATATTGACTTTCCATCTGAAGGCTTTTTTGTGTTTTTGTAAATAACTATCCGCATAGTCACAGGATCAGCCATTTATTAGAGGCAGCAGATTTTTTGCATATGCTAGGCTTTTTAAGGGTTTAGGAGTGTGTTGAATATGATTTTTTTCTTTTGTGATGAAAGATATTGAGGGTTGGGATAATTGTAATTTGAAGAAGGGAATTAGATTTGAAGAAAATGCTTTAAAGCTATTTTGATAGATAGTTTTTTAATTGTAGATAAGTTGAGGAGGGTCAGTGATTAAAGATTTGTCAATAATTCTGTGGAATGGTATGTGGATAAGATTTTTTATATTGAATATTGAATATTTTTTAAAAAATAGTTTTTAAGGGTTATAGAGTTTTAATTTTTGGTTTGGGATTTTTGCTATTGATTTAAATATATTTATTAATAATATTAGACATAATAAGTGTAGTTTTACATACTTAATCTTACAAGAAAAATGAAATTTTTATGCATTCGATTAACCTATTTTCCAAGTTTAGCCTAAGCTCAAAAAATATTCCAAGCATATTTCAATCCCGAATCACAAAATTTTACATAATCCCTTAGTACTAAATAAAAAAGTATCAAATAAAACAACAAAACACAACATCTACTAAAATCTCAAAACTTCATAAAACACAAAATAAATCACATTCCACAAGTACTAAATAAAAAAGTATCAAATAAAACAACAAAACACAACATCTACTAAAATCTCAAAACTTCATAAAACACAAAATAAATCACATTCCACAAACCCCAAACAATGTATTTTTCTTTCCTATCATTATATAAAAACTCATGATAAATCCTTGCCATTTTGTTGATAAAATATAAACTCTTGACACAAAACTTCATATAATTAAAATATTAATTTAGCCAGTTTATAAGTCCAATATTATTATGTTTAAATATGTAAAAAGAATTGGAAAAAAACTTCAAAATGTTACATTTTGTCCTTTACTTCTTGGAATAGCAATCTGTACAATAATCACTTTAGCTATGTTGTATTCAAGGTTAATAACATTAGTTAATGATATGCAAGACATCCTAGAATTAAGAGAAAAAGTTCATATTAAAATAATAACCCAAGTTCGATCACAGAGAATCAGTTCACTTATATCTAATGTAAAAAATAAATAGAACAAACATAACCTTAAATACTTAAAGGCACTTTATGAAGGAATAAAATCTGGTATAATTATCCCATCTAATAACCTTACAGAATCATATTCGGTAAATGTTTACGATTATATAAACAATGATTATGAATACACAGATCCTATAATTTGGTTATACCCAGATGAAAAAGCTGATATTTCTGATTTTCCTGAATACGAGTATATGAAGCTATATTTTATTTTCCTTAAAAACCTTAACAAAGGTTCAAGCAAACAGTTTGGGATTATTTTTAGTAATGGGTTAGAAATCCGATATCCTGCAATAAACATGTCATATATACAGCATGCAAAACCTTGCAGTGAATATCAAGATTATGATTCCCGGTGTCTTATTGCATACAAAAATGATACTGCACTTATATCTGAAAATTTTTCTTTATATTATCAATATAATTTATCTTTAATGCTAAGAGATACTGACCATACAACAGTAGCTTATTTACCTGATTCTTATTTTGTAATCAAACAATATGATGAAGATAATTATATAAACATTATTACTGATTCTACTGGAAGCAGAACTTATTTAGATAGCAATAAACTTATTCCTGAAATGTTTAATTATAACGTAACTCTACTTTTATTAACTAAAGGACTTGAGATTGAAGAAGGATTAAGTTATAATATTATTAAAGAATTTCAAATAAATGATAATCAAGTTATTCCGATAAGAGGGTTTAATATAGAATATATTGGCACACATACAGAAGTGAAAATTGATTCACAAAACTACTCTTCGAGTCTTTTATCTTTAACTTTAGTTAACAAAAATATAGCTCTTAAAGATTTCAGAATATTTCTTGATGGAATTTATAATACTATTGTTATACAAGTTTCAGTGTTTCTTATATTTATGACACTTGGGATATTTGCAACTTGTTGGTTATCAATATCAATAACAAACAGAGTTACAAACCCTTTATGCACAATTGAAGCATATTTACGTGGATCAATACCAAGAATGCCTAAATTAGAAAAAAACAAAGAAGTTAATGAAATCGATAAGCATTTACTAAAAATTGAGGTTATCGAACAAATGATTGACCCAAGGTTTATTTTACATCCAAATCCTAGCCAACGTTTAGAAAATCTTAAACAAATAGACTCTTTATTCCAAAACATTAAAAACAATAAAGGCTTAGCAATAACAAAAAATCTTATCGGAAACATCTACTTAGATAATGAAGAATTTGAAAAAGCTATTGAATTATATAAAGAAGCTCTTGGGGAAATCGATACTTTATTTCATGAAATTGTAGCTCAAGAGCATGCAGAGAATAAACTAACTTTTGAAGAAAAAAGATATATAAAATTTCGATCTGGTAAAGAAACTCAAGGCTGGGACACAGAAAAATCTACATTATTATCAAATATGACCGAAAGAATATTACAATTATGTTATGCTAAAATTATATCTTTAGAATATTCATTAGATTCAGCATATGAACTTAGAGGTGAATGGAAATTTATCCTTGAACTCCAAACTAAAGCTTTACAATACTATATAACTTCATCAAATGATTATATAAATATGCTTAAAGTTCTTATAGACATGGCTTATGTTTATCATAAATTACAATATTTCCATACTGCTTTAGAACTATTAGATATTATATATGAAGAATTAATAAAACTAAATACTGAATATACAGAACAAGCAAAAACTAATTCAAAAGGTTGTACAGTTGATATTGATATAACAAGATTAAAAAGAATTAGTGTTAAAGTTAAAGATAGTAATGGTAGAAAATTGTATTTTCATGTTGGGGGGATAACTTTTGAAAAAGATATTTTAAAACAAATTGTTATGTATAGAAGGGCATTAATATATTATGAAAATGAAAGATATCATGAAGCTGCATTGTATTTTACTATGACTATTGTAAGATTTATATAGGAACAAGGGATTTGGTATGATCCTGAGATAAGGAAATTAGCAATTGAGAAAATATATGCGATTTATTGTAAATTTAAAATATTACATGATGAACCGTTGTTGATAAGTTTGTATGATAAGGGTCAGATGAAGAAAAAGTCGATAATTTTTTGTCTTTGCTATGATATTTTGAATGAAACGAGTATTAATGAAGCGGTTGTTTCGTTTGTTAGTGAAGAAATTCAGTCGCAGAATGAGAATTTTGGGGCGATTACTGCTGAAATTGACTCGAAGTTCTGTATGGAAGTTGTTGAAAGAGACTACCCTGGGCTTGATATTGAGAATCTTATAAGTAGTGTTATATATTCAGGGTGTACTGGGCATATTAATGATGTGGTTTTTACTGCTTTGAAGAAACTACCAAATTATACTTCTGAGGCAATAATTGTTGTGATTTCAAAGAATTTACATAATAATATTGGTCCGACTCGTATTGAGGATATAAGTGAAAAATTAGAAAATACAAAATTGGCTTTGATTACACTTGATGATGTTGTTCCTGATGATTTTCTTGAGATGATATTTAAAAATGGCTTGACGCTTATTAGTAGAACTTCTAATGTAAAACAAGCTTTCGAGGAGCTGAGGACTGGCTTGACGCTTATTAGTAGAACTTCTAATGTAAAACAAGCTTTCGAGGAGCTGAGGAAAAAACATTTTCAATAATTTGCTAATTAGATAATTTAAATGAAGATTGTAAATATTTTAAGTGGAGTTTATACATTGTGAAATATTTAAAGTTAATGTGATAACTGAATACAAAGGAAGAAAAATCTAAGGAATTAATTATTAAATTTTGTCTGATCACATTGCATTCATTTTAAATGGAAAAATATTTACTATAACATTTTTCATGCTATTGGTAACAATCAGAGCATATCGGAATAATAATTCAATAAAAGCAAGTCATTACCCAACATATCTAAGTATCCTAATATAAATCCTTCTAATTTTCCACTTGTATTTCCATAAATTCTAAATACTAACCATAATCAAAAAAATTCAAATTTTTTTTATCCTTTTACTTCTCCAAAAAAGGCTATTTGCTTTATTAACAACTGACTATAAAAATGCAAAAGTCACCTTTACTTTTACCACATAATAGAAATCATGGATTTCGGATTACAAATATTTCAATCAAAAGAATCAAAAAAAACTTCTGACTTATACAGCGCACAATTTGACTATCAAGATCTTATTAAACGACTATCAGACTTACAAGAAAAGCAAAATAGCAAGGTTCGCTATTCAATATTCAAAACTTTTGATAATAAAAAAGTAGCACAGAAAAAAGTATCTAAACAATCTTTAGGAAAAAAAAGATTGAATAACAGCATGTCAATTTATCAAGATCGGAAAAAAGATCAAAGTTCTTATTTAATTAAACGAAATAACATTGGGAAAGCAGGAAGTAAACATAAAAGGAATGCAACAGATTTGACTTTTGATAATGATTTTAAAACTTTTTGTGTTCAAGGAAAGAGACATATATCTAATATTTCAGTTCGTAAACCTTACTTTAATTAAATTTTAAGTTAAAGTTTATTTATATGAAAAGAAAATTGGTTTTTGTACTTTAAATTGTAAATATCATAATACTTCAGTGAAAAGTTAGACTAATAAAGAAATAGAAAAATAGGATTTTGTATTTATAAAAAGTTAGTTTTTATTAGGGTAAATTTGCTCTTGTGATGTTAGTAAAAGTGAGAGAGTTGTGCTTAAAAATATAAGATATAGAGGTTGTTTATTTGTAAATATTTACATAGAATTTAGAATGGAATTTGAGTAATGGGATGGAATGCTTATTTTATATACAAATCATATCTTAATCTAAAAAAAAACTTATCATTTTCATCACATCTAGATTTAATCATAAAAAACACATCTTTTCAAAATAAATTCTAACCTATATAAAAATCATCAATCACATACTCAAAAAAAAAAATCTTACTCATAATCTTCAAACAGCATCCCCAAAACCCAACTATATATATTTCTACCATCAAATAAAATATAACCTAATTCTAACACAAACATATCTAAAGTCATACACAAAATTATAATTTTTATTTTTTATCCCAAACTCTTCATCCTAGGCACAATCAAAATCTTCTTAAATAACAGAAATCTTATTTCATAATTCCTTCACCATAATCAATAGTTTATCTCATACCCAAAAACTCAATAATTCTACAAAACTCAATCAAATACCTTCAACCCCAATCATCAATCTTCTCTTTTAAACATTTTAACCCTTCATCCTAATCCACTTATCAAATTATCAGCAATTTACTTAAGCAAATGTTGATTATATTTAAATACCTCAAAAAAATGCACAGTAACTCCTAGTTAGAGTATAGGCTTATATCAAAAAAAGGTGAAGGGACCTTTAGCGAAGTTCTAAAAGCCCAAAGCATAAAAACAGGGAAATTCGTTGCCATAAAATGTATGAAAAATCACTTTAACAACATTGAACAAGTCAACAATCTACGTGAAATCCAAGCTTTACGTCGTCTTTCTCCTCATCCTCATATAGTAAAACTTCTAGAAGTTCTCTAGTAATCTCTAATTAGCGATGAACCAACAGGTAGACTAGCTTTAGTATTTGAGCTTATGGAACTTAACATGTATGAATGGATTCGAGGTCGAAAAAATTACTTACCAGAAGCGAAAATCAAGAACTATATTTATCAGCTTTTAAAATCTATTGACCATATGCATTCAAACGGGATATTCCATCGTGATATCAAACCTGAAAACGTTCTGTTAATAGAAGATAATCTTAAACTTGCTGATTTTGGTTCATGTCGTGGTATTCATTCCAAGCAACCTTTTACTGAATATATATCCACAAGATGGTATCGTTCCCCAGAATGTTTATTAACAGATGGTTATTACAATTACAAAATGGATATCTGGGGAGTTGGTTGTGTATTTTTCGAAGTATCTGGGGAGTTGGTTGTGTATTTTTCGAAGTTTCAGCTTTGTTTCCTTTATTTCCTGGTAAAAACGAACTTGATCAGATTAATAAAATCCATAACATCCTAGGTACACCACCTTTAAGGATTTTGGATGATTTTCGAGCTCATGCATCACATATGGAAATTAATTTCCCACCTAAAGAAGGTACAGGGATAGAAAAACTTATTATGCATGTTAGTGAAGAAGCTAGGGATTTGATTAGTAAAATGCTCATTTATAATCATGAAGATAGGATTAATAGTAAAGAAGCATTAGCACACCCTTATTTTAGGGATGTAAATGAAGAATATTCAAGAAGAATACCTAGTCCTATGGCGAAGTTTTTACCTGCAGATAGTGCTGCGGGGGATAAAAGCAAAGAGGAAAAAGGTCAGAAAAGATTTTTACCCCTGATATCGAAGAATCCAAATTCCAAAAATCCTAGTTCTACTAAGATTTCTATGAGCATTGAGAATAAAACCTTAGCCCCAAAAAACTATGCTTTGTCAATTAAAAACCCTGCGCAGTATGTACAGAAAACTTTTAAACCTTATTATTAAGATAAAGCAGATTATTTAATTTGGATAGGCTGGGATTTTTGTGTGGGGATTTTTTTTGAAAGTTTTGTGTGGGGATTTTTTATAGATTTTTATTGTGGGTTTAGGATTTTCTTGTATTTTGATATGGTAAAAAAAGGTATTTTGTAATAATATTTGGTTTTATTATAGTTTTTATGTTGTTTAAGGATGATTAATTTAGTTATAATATGAATTTAGATTTAAAATTCTGATAAGGTGGATTTTATGTAAAATTTTTAATTTTTAGCTATACTAGGATTATTATTACATAAAGCTTAAAGTTTTGAAAATATGCTAAATGGTTTTGCTAAATATGGGGACTTTGGGGATTTATAAGTAGATTTAGGGCTATGTTTCTTTAATACACTCTTAATTATTGATTTAAGTTTCTGGCTGGAGATTTTATTCGTGTAAGGCTGATTCCTTAACGAATTGCAGCGTTTTCGCTTAATTCGTGGCTTTTTATTAGTTAAAGCTTCTAAAAAATTAGCGTCTGGCGTTATCCAAAATGACGGAAGTGATTTTCTAACAAACTTATATTCCATTTATAATGGTTTCTATTATTACAAGAGCACAACAGCTTATTGCCCCGTTTAATAACTCAGAATATTTTATAATTCCAAACGCAGAATCGCTAAAAAATAAAATTGAATTATTTAGAGCAGCAGGAATTGATAACTTCCAAATCGTCAGCGACTTTGATTTTACAATGACAAGATCTTTAGTAAATGGTTTTCAAGGAAAAACATCTGTTACTATAGCTCAAAATACATCAAGTTCCTTAGAACGTCAACAAGTTATATCAGATCTTATCAATTATTACACACCTATCGAAATCAATCATCAGATTAATGAAGGGGTTAAAGCTCAATATATGAAAGAATGGTGGGCTAAATCATCAGCAATTATTATTCAAGATAAGTATGATCAAAAAGAACTTGAAAAAGTTGTGGACGATTCAAATGTATACCTTCGATATGGTATAGATAATGTTATGAAAATATGTGAGGATTTTAATGTACCTATTTATTTTGTTTCAGCAGGTTTAGGGAATGTAATTGATTATTTTTTTAGGTCTTTGGGGTTTAGATTGAACTTAAAAATTTTTGCCAATTATTTGGATTTGGATGATGAAGGAAAACTTACAAAGCTTTCAGAACCTGCTATTGTGTCTGTAGAAAAGAGTAAAGTTTTGCAAGGGATGAAACTGAAATCACATATCCTTCTTATGGGAGATATGATTAGCGTAATTTATATTTAGGATTGCACTATAGTTCAAGAAGGAAATTATGAAGAAATTATTAGAATAGGTTTTGTTAACAACCCAGATACTGCAAATCTGAACCGGTATCAAGAAAATTTCGATTTTCTCATACTAAACGATGGAAACATGGTCGCAGTCGAGAAAATTCTAAAACTCATCTTATCAAATCATCAAGAAACAGACGAAGCTAAGAATCTTCTTCTTCATGAACTCAATCTTAACTAAAATCTGCTTTCATCCTTTTCTTTTTTCCTTTAAATTTTTTTTATAACCTTATAATCCACATAAATCTCATAAAAAAACATCTAAAAAAATTAAAACCAAAAAAACCCAAATTAACCCTTAGAATAAAATCAAAAGATAATAACTAAACTAAGGTTTGTATAAAGGAATGCCTTCTCTTTCAATAACCTTTCCATTTCTCCATATAATAATTTCTTGTTGTTTACTAAAACTCCTCCCATCTTCATCTTTCAAAAAAATATTCAAATAATACTTAACTGAAGCTCTGTTACTGATATTATTATAAGTCGGTGTGATCTTACAGCTTTTAAGAAATACTCTAAGTGGTATACAATCTCCTTTAGCAACTGGTCCATCTAAAATCTCATAGCTTCCAATAACATCACTATAATTCGTCACATTTTTTCCATTACCAATAATTTCTTTCCTAATAATCTGTAAAGTGACATAAAAAACCCTAACACGAATTATATGAAAATAAATCCTTCCCAATAATACATCCTTACAATGATATTTTAATTGTGAAAGCTCAAGTTCTAACTGTACTGCATCTTCATATCCTGATTCTACTTTGACCACACTATTCACAGCTGGTTCAGAAGTAAATCTTGCTACAAAAATTTCAGTTTCTTTTATAATGTTACTTGATAGGTTTTTTTCGATAGTAAGTCTTAATACATATTTCACTTTTAAGTTTTTCCCATAGTAGCTTTCATAACTTTTATCTACATCTAAAAATTGAAAAGGAATCGTTTGGTCTGTAACATAAATCCCAGCATTTTCAATAGTCCGGGAAACTAATAGAAAATTTGTATCCCATTGTGAATCATTAGTCTCTGTATATTTTTTACCAATAGACCCGATTATTTCTATTCTTAGTCCTTGATGCTCTAGTGTCTTACCTCTTTTTAATGAAATGATGACAACTCCTTTAATGACTTCATCATGCTATATGAGTTTTACAGCATACATTGGAAGGCTTTTTTCAGTAGTCTTGAAATGTTTTCTGTTCTGTGAGCCTTCAAGAAAAATATCAGCATCAGCTGTAGTAGAAAAGAGCTATATAGTCTATACCATCATATTTTTAGGATTATTTATTTAACCTCTTAGAATATTTATTGTATATGATAAGAATTCATGATAAGTATTGGATTTGGGGATTTCAGAAGTTTTTATAAAGTTTTTTATTTGGATTATCAGATAGGTTTGGCTGTTGAAATATGATAAATCGACTTTGAAGTTTATGGATTAGGGAGATGTTTTTATTTTTTTATTTATAGTTAAAAGATGTGCTAGTTTGTTACAATAGCATTTATTAGGTTTTTTATATAGTTTTTTATATTATATTTTCCCAGCCACGGTTGTTTTTACTTATAAATGCAAAAAATTTTTAATAAAAACATGAAATTTTCTTTACACCAACCTGATAGGCTTTGATCTCTCCATTCATAACTAAACTAACAATTTTTTTACCGATCTTCTATCCTAACTAAATTTTACAGCCTAAAAACCTCATGATCAGTCTACAATTTCAACAAATATTTCTTATAAAAATCGACTAAACTCCAATTTTCACACCTATATCTCTTCCAAAAAGTCCCTTAAAAGTCAGACAACTAATCCCAAGATATCAAGCCATAAATACCATAAAGATTTCAAAAATAAATAATATGATGCTTACATATTCATTAAATTGATGACCAAAGACATAAACTCATGGAA
Organism: Stentor coeruleus; assembly: GCA_001970955.1. Classification (NCBI taxonomy): domain Eukaryota; phylum Ciliophora; class Heterotrichea; order Heterotrichida; family Stentoridae; genus Stentor; species Stentor coeruleus. The sequence continues at coordinate 65,977 of MPUH01000104.1, forward strand.
TTTTATAAAATCCTGATTGCGTCCTCTCTGAGAATTAGCAGAAGAAATACACCAGTCTACCCACATCATAACCTGTGTTTTTTCTTTTTTATTAGCCATCACCAGAACTTTAAACAAAGATTCTTTAGTCAAACAAGGTCCAACATCATACTGCACACAGCAGAAAAAAACTAAATATTCCTTACACAGCATTTTCTGTACCAAAAAACGTTTCTGTATTTTTTTGTCATATCTTTTCAATGAAAATATATTAAAAGCGCTAACTTTTTGCGCTGATTCCATACATTTAAAAAACCCTTGGGCATTTATCCAAACTTTATTAGATAAAGAATCAAAAAGCATTGAATAGAAAGTTTGATCACAAACGCAGCAGTCAAACCAAAATTGTTTTAATGCGACAATATGTAATAAAGCTTTATCTTCTAATTTACACCAAGATGTTCCTGAATATTGAGATATAAGTTTATTATATATACTTTCTACTGTTTCTTTAAGGTCAATACTTTTTCCATATGCAGTTTGAAGTAATGGATAAGTGTGACTTTCTGTATCATCTGCTATAGATTGTGCATCTTGAAATAAATTGAGTTTGTTTTGTAGGATTAGATTTTTATATGAAATTGATTGAGATAGTTTATTTAAGTTGCATGAAACACTAGCACAACGATGGGATTTGAATATTTTATTCATGGATTTTGCTTCGTTTATTAGGTTTAGGAATGAAGCTCTTTTCGCTGTTTCTTTTAGGATTATCAGGAGGATTTCCTCGTCGGGTTTGTGGGAGATTTTCTCGAGTTCGCAGAAGATTTTTTGTGTTGGTAGGCTGGAGCTACGGCCTTCTAGTGAAGGCATATTTTCTATCATATTTACTTATCAGAGAAAATTTAGGGAGTTTATCAGTGATTAAGAGATAAGTTAAGAAGGTTTAATGGGATGAGGTTTGAAGATTTTCTTTGGATTTAGGATGGGGTATTTTTTTTGGGAAATAAAATTTTGAAGGGTTTTGGTGTTGAGGATGTTTTTGGATTTTATATTTGGTTGGTAGATTAATATGATTTTGAAGGATGTTTTAATTTATATATGGAGGTTGATGAGTATATATTTGGAATTTAATAATCCTCAAACAAAAACACTACTAGCTCACATCCAAAGACTCCATTTGCAAGACTTATTAAATCGTTTATAAACGACCAGGACATTTCTTGAGATTCACAACATTTTCATGAACTCAAAATGAAGTTTTTTCAAAAATCATTTGAAAACCTACAAAACTTATTTGAAAGTCAAAGAGAAAGTGAAAAACTTATAGAAAAACCTGAATCATAATAAAATTATGAAGAACAACAGTAGAATAACAGATCTTTAACTGTAGATAAAGCTAATAAAAATTTAAAATAGAAATCACGTATATATATATGAAAAAGCCCGCGAATTATATCAACAAAATTTATCATATGCTGCATATCTTTTATACTTATAAATATTATATATAATATAATGAATATTTATGTTAAAAACATAATTTGGATGCAGATATCGTTTATTTTTATGTATATTTTAAGCACTATTTTAATTGTAGTTATTGCTTAAATTTATCTTATAAGAAAAACAAAGATTTTAGGGGATTTTGAATTTGATGAATGGGAAATCATAATAGATTATAAAAAAAGTTTATTTACTTGATTTTTTGCTTGGATTTTAGGGGATTTTGAATTTGATGAATGGGAAATCATAATAGATTATAAAAAATGTTTATTTACTTGATTTTTTGCTTGGATTATAGGTTTTTTTATTGAACTTTTATGAACTGGATGAGGAAATATTACAATCCTTTTACTTATTCCTATAAGACTTAAGCCTGAAGTAGCTGCAGTTGCACATCATTTGCCATAGAGGGTATTCTTAGTCTCAGGTTTAGAGTATTATAGAGATGGATATTACGATTTACTTTATATTGTCTTGTTTATGATTTTTTCATTTATGGATAGTTTATTTGGGATTATGTGTCTTAAGAAAATAGTTTTTAAAAAAAGCAAAATATTTCTTTTGATAAGTTTTCTGACTGGATTTCTTATATTTGCGGTGATGATTTCTAGCATTGTTGATGTGGTTTCTACTTATAATTTTATAGTTAATTAAATCTAAAACTGAAGTAAATTTTCGTATAGGAGGTATAAATAATTTTTGTAAACTATATGGAAAACATAAAAATCTGATATGTTTAATAGGATTTTTGTCGTGAATTTAGTTATATTGTTTGATATAAAAATGTTCCTGTTTTGATTTTAGATGAAATTAGAGTATAAAAAATTCACTATTGAAAGGAATTATTTTGAAAATCTAAAAATAATAATATTCTTATTATGGTATATATGGTTTAAATAATTCTAGAATGCAAATAATAAGTGAATAACCACCGTAAATATATAATATATCTATGAACGCCAGTCAGAAACACGCTTCAAAGGCAAACAAATTCCTCTTAAGGCTTTTCAATATCCTTACAGAACCAAAATACTCTCACATAATATCCTGGACCGACTCAGGAACTTCCTTCGCCATAAAACAGCTAACCGAATTCACAGTTTCAATACTTCCATTATACTTCAAGCACAAGAACTTCTCTAGTTTCGTCAGACAACTAAACATGTACAACTTCCATAAAGAACGTGATACAAGTGACATTCAAATTTACTCCCATCCATGTTTCATAAAAGGCCAAAGAGACAATCTTATTAATATCCATAGAAAAACCTCAGACCTTTATACCGACACCAAGCCAGTTTCCTCTTTAGAAAAAAAATACAATTCAATTCAATCAAAACAAAAATTGCTCAATGAAAAAATCTCTATGCTTGAACAGAATTATCAAGAAGTCTCAGCATATAATCAGACTTTGCTGTGTCAGATTTACCAAAGTCGGGAACGTGAACAAAAGATTGAATAGCTTTTGATGATGTTTATTGAACAAGTCAAAGAAGTTCCTTCATTCCTCGAGCCATTTTACAAGAAAAAATCTGAGTTTGAGATCGTAAAGCCGATCCCAATTCCCCTTCATCAGCATTTCAATATATATCAAAAACTTAATTTTAAAAATAAACATTGACTTACATTATCTTATTAACACGTGTATAAATGGCGAAATTGCTATTGCTTTTGGTAGCTGCTTTGGTATTTGCAGATGAGATAGAAATACCTGAAACTTTTGACTTGAACAATATTGAAGTAGCTGAAGAAGAGGTAAATGAGCCTGAAGCTATTGAAGAAGAAGTAGAAGAAGATCCATTAGAAAAAGCATTGAAAAATTTAGAAGATGCGGAACAACATGAGTTCCAAGCTGATGTAGCTCGTGTTATGGATATTTTTATTCATTCTTTATATACACATAAAGAAATTTTTATCCGTGAAACAATATCCAATGCATCAGACGCTTTAGACAAATTAAGATATTTAGCTATAACTGATGATTCAGTACTTGGTGATAATAAAAACCTCGATATTTTCATTGAATATGATAAAGAAACAAGGACTTTAAGTTTTACTGATACCGGGATTGGCATGACAAAAGATGATCTTATAAACCATTTAGGGACTATAGCTAAATCTGGGACAACACAATTTGTTGAAGCTCTAGCATCAGGAGGTGATATAAATCTTATTGGCCAATTTGGTGTTGGATTTTATAGTAACTTTTTAGTCGCTGAGAAAATCATAGTCACAAGTAAACATAATGATGATGATCAGCATATTTGGATATCAAAAGCTAGTAATACTTTTAGTGTACTTAAAGATCCTAAAGGAAATACATTAGGAAGAGGGACAAGGATATCAATAAAACTTAAACAAGATGCGACAGAGTTTGTAGATGAAGAAACTTTAAGGAAAAATATTAAAAAATACTCTGAATTCGTCCAATATCCTATATACTTAAAAGTCAAAAAGGAAATTAGTAGAGAAGAAGATATCCCTGAAGAAGAAATTGATGAAGAAAATGGAAAGACAACAAGATTAGTTAAAGAAACAGTTTGGGATTGGGAAAGGATAAATGAAAGTAAACCGATATGGTTAAGAGATGAAGTTGAAGATGATGAGTATTTTAATTTTTATAAGACTTTAACAAAAGATCCACGTGACCCAATGTCGTATATACATTTTACAGCAGAAGGTGAAGTAGAATTTAAAGCTTTGTTGTATATCCCAAGTACTGATGCTGCTGATATGTTTAAGAATTTATATGCAGCTACAGCTCCAGTCAAATTGTATGTAAAACGTGTGCTTATTACTGAAGAGTTTCATGATCTTATTCCAAGATATCTAAGTTTTGTTAGAGGTGTTGTAGACTCTGATGATTTACCACTTAATGTAGCAAGAGAAAACCTTCAGCATACTAAAATATTAAAACTTATTAATAAGAAAATCACAAGGAAAATCCTTCAAGAACTACAAGACATTGCTGATGAAGAACCAGAAGAAGGTGAGACTGAAAACGAATATATTGAGTTCTATAAAGAATTCGGTAAACATATCAAACTTGGTATTATTGAAGATACAGCCAATAAGCAGAAACTATGTAAATTGGTTAGATTTTATAGTACTCATAATACTGATCAATTAACAAGTTTAGATGATTATATCAATCGGATGAAAGATGGACAAGACGATATTTATTTTATAGCAGGTGATGATAGACATAAACTAGTTCAATCACCACTTATTAAAAAACTACGAGCTCAAGGTTATGAAGTCCTTCTTCTTGATGATCCAATTGATGAATATACTGTTAATACAATCAATGAATACGAAAGAATGCATTTACAAAATGTTGGGGCAAGTGACTGGGTAATACCTGAAGAAGATGAAGAATTCGCTAGGAAAAAAGAAAAAGCTTTAAAAAAACATTATGAAACTTTACTTGATTGGTTTAAAGGATTAATGAAAGGAAAAGTTCAAGAAGTGACTATTTCAAGAAAACTTCATGAAGAACCTTCTGTTATTACAACCAGTGGTGATGATGGACAAAGTGCTAATATGGAAAGAATAAGCAAAGCTCAAGCTTTTGGTAAAAAAGAAAACCCAATGAATCCTCCAGGGAAAAAAACATGGGAAGTTAATCCTGCTCATCCTATGATTAAAAAACTTTTATCTTTTTCTTATGATTTACCAACAAAAGGTTTTGAAAGAGATGTAGCTGTAACAATGTATGATTTAGCTTTGATTCAATCAGGGTTTATATTACCTGACTCTGCTGATTTTTATCATCGTGTTCAAAGTTTTATTGCTAAAGATCTTGGTGTTGATCCTAATGAAGAAGTTTCAGAACCTTATGTTGATGTTGAATGGGAAGAAGAGGAAGAAGAGACATATGAAAGCCTGGATAAATTTAATCTAGACGAAGACCTTTAGATAGGAAATTAAGTTATTTCATAATTATGGAGATAAAAATTTAATGCCAAAAATTAATGACTTACCATAGAAGCATAGGCCCTGTTAGGACGTATAGATAAACGATTAGCCATTGAAGCTCTGACACCTTTACCTCCACCACCTTTGATAGGAACTTTGATTCTATTGAAAATTGACTGTGAAGCCATATCATCAAGGAACCTATTAGCTTCTACCTCAGCTGTCATAAGTTGTTCACGTTTAGTTTTAAGTTCATCTTCAAGTAATTTGATTTTCTCATTTAATCTTGTTATTTTCCTTATATTTAACTGTTTTTCTATATTAACTGATGATTGTTTTGCTAATAATTGTTTATACATATTTGTCAATTCATCTAATGTTCTTTCTAATTCATCAGTTCGCTGTTTTAATGTTTCTTCATCTTCTGATAATATTTTTTTTACTGACCTATGATTTTCTGTTATAGTTTCAAGCTCATCTTCTAAGAATTTTATTTTTTCGTTACGTGCTTGGATTTCTCTATTTAAAAGTTCTTTTTCTTCATTTCTTTTATCTCTTGTGAGCTCTTGTAAAGCTTGATTTAGTCGAATTTGTAGACCCTGCATTTCAGTTTGATTTTTTTTGTATTTTTGTTGTTCACTCATTAATTTGTTTTTAAGTTGTTCAATAAGATCAACAGGTTCTGAACTGATTTCGTCGTCACCAACGTGCATTTTTACTTGAAACTTCAGATCGTTGCTTTCAACAAGTTTTTCATTGTAGATCCTTTCGAGCTCTAATTTTTTGTTTTGAACTTCTTCAAGTTTGGTTGTTAAGACATCTTTTTCTATAGAGAGTTTTGATGTTAATTCAACTTTATTATAAATTGCTGTTTCCATATTAACAATTTTCATTTCGAGTACAGAAATTAAGGCAGTTTGGTTTATGTTGTTATCATTCATTTGATCGAGGTTAGATTTAAGTTCAATTGATGAGGTTTTGTATTTAAAATTCTCATCGACTAATGTTGTAAGTTTGTTTCTTGCATCTTCGAGTTCAGCGAAAAAATCATCAGTGTCAGTGTTTTTGAGATCATCTGATTCATCTGTATGTTCTGTGAGAATTGTTGTATCTATTGGGAGAGTAACTTCATTTTGGCTTAATGCTTGTTCAAGAGTTGAGATTTTTATAGCTTTTTTCCTTAGTTCTTCTTCGATTTTTGCTAGTTTAAGTTTGAGTTCTGCCATTGTCAGCTCACGGTTGACTTTGGGTTTGTTTTTTATTGATTTTGCCCTAAAGCCGAAACGTAATGTAGAAATTGTTTCTGATTCATTAGATAAAGCTGGAGAGCAAGTTATAATAATTGCTGTTTTTGAATTCCCACCCAAAGAATCTTGTAGTATCCTAGTAAGTTTAGAATCTCTATAAGGAACATGTGAAGCTTTTCCATCCGTAAGCTGATTAATAACCTGCCCTAAGGTATTCAAGCTTTTATTAATAGTTTTCAGTTCTTTAAGTCTCTGCCCTTCAGCATTAGTTTTTGAAACCCTCTCTGAGCCAGCTAAATCAACCAAATACAGCCTTCCAACTCTAGCACTTAAATCAAGAGCATTATTTTGAGTTATCGTCAATGAAAAAAGTGTATGTGAACGTGATGATTTTGTATTCATTTTATTACAACTAACTTGTCGATTCTCAGTCCCTACCCTCAATAATTCAAACACATCAAAATCACTAGCCACATAATGTTCACTCAAATTTGCTATATAAACCCCTTTACTCCTATCTTGTCGAATTTTCAAAGCTTTTTTATCAACTTCGACTAAGTCATTAATTTTTTCTAAGTACAATTCGCAATAAGATACTTTTACAGCGAATTCCACATTTTCATCAGCAGATTCAATACTATCAAAGACTTTTGATATCATTCTAGGGACAATTCCCATAGTATAAGGGTCGAAAATATCATGGCCTGTCATTGTATGAGTCTTTCCTGATGCAGTTTGACCATAAGCGAAAATAGTCCCATTAAATCCTTGAATCACATCTTCAATTATTGGTTTTGCGGCTATTGTAAACACATCTTCTTGTGTGCTTTCTGATGTGAATATGTAGTCGTAAGTAAAAGTTAGTGGAATTGAATGCTCTGTTTGAGGAAAAACAGTGACTGAGATGTTACTGTCATGTTCTAGTTTGATAAGGTCAGAAGTCAGTTTTTCATGAGGATTAAGTGGCCGAAATCTACAAAAAACTTTTATATTTCCGCTTTGACTACTTTTCGACATTAATATAGTAAGATAGAGTTATTTTTTGTAATTAATTTTAGGTTTTGATATGGAAAAAGTTTATAGAAAAATAGAGTTTTAGTATTGATGATGAATTTTTTTGGTTAGGTTGTTTTATGGTTTTGAAGATTTTGGGATTATTTTTAGTGAGGTTGTGAAATTTATTTACCGGACAAGGATTTGCGTTTGTGAATATTTTTGATAATTTAGGATAATGGGTTTTTGGTAATGCTGAAGGATATAAAAGTTAGGAAGTTGTTGAAATTATAAGTTGTGTGTGGAAGTTCCTATCGATAAAAACTTGAATGATAATATTTTTTTCATATTTAAATAATCATGAATGCTAACTCCACTGCTCATTCAACACAAGTATCAATCTACGATTCTATAGAACATTTACATCTATCAACATCAACAATATTATCAAAATGTGATAAAAAACTCTCAAAGCACTTAAGTCGAGTTTTCCAACAATGGGAACGAACATTAAACTATTTAATCTCAGAAAAACAAGTAAAAGACACAGAGTTTTCTGAATTAAAAGAAAAGTACATACATAACAAAAACACTGAGCTAAAACTAAGAATAAAATTAACTCAAAAAAAAAGTAAAGAATCAGAAATGATAAAAGAAATCCAAGCTATAAAAGACCACTTAGAAGAAGGTAAAGAAATGTGGGGCAAACAGATAAAAAAAATCGAAGAAGTTATGCAAGAGCAAGAAAGAACGAAACAGAAAATTGAAGCTCTTTACCAACAAAGACTAAGCGAAATAGATTCTGAACTAGATGACATAATACACATCCACAAAAAAAAACTTGAACATTCCCAAAACCTCAAAGAAATTCTCCCAGCTTTATTTTCACAAGAAGAACTCCAAGAAGAAAAAAAAATCGCCTTAGGGGAAATCTCACAACGTAAAATCTACAACATCGACCTAAAAAAACCAGATGCTGAACCTATTTACGATATAAACTCAGATAATTCAAACCCATCATTTGGTTATGATATATTCGATGATTTAACTGGAACTCAGAAAATTGTATTTGAAAGATTATTGGAACTAAGAAAAAAATTATATAAATTTAAACATGATGATACTATATGTAGTGATTCTTCATCAAATGAAATCCTTCCTTGTGATATGAAGTCTATGAGTAAAAAATACTCAAGTAAAATTTTCCAACCTGTATTAAGTAAAACAATAGAATTGATGAAAAAAACAAACAGTTCAGATTTGATATTGATAAATACTGGGATTATTTTTGGGATGAAAGGGAGTAAGAGGTATAGGGAAGGACTTATTAAGTTATTGAAATCTGATAAACTTAGTATTAGTGAAAGGGAAAATATTGTATATAATTTGATACATGGGGATATAAAAGATAAGGCTAAATTAAAAACGGTAGATATAGAGGAGTTGGTTAAACAGGAAAATTGGGGGGATATGAGTTCGATATATGGGGAGAATAAAGAAATTGAACTTTCACATAACTCGTCGCATGGATTTAGTAAAGAGTCACTTGATCTAAGCAAAGGATTTTTAGATATAAAAGACTGTGATAAAGGCTTAAAAGAGTCGCAACAGGAAAAAGATTTCTTAAATGAACTTGATAGAGCTTTTTCAAAACCTTCTGAAGACTTTGAGCATGTTTTTTTCGAATCCAAACCTGATGAAGAATCTAAAAAACCACTTTTTATTAAAGAAACTTCTGATAAAAACCAAGAAATATCAGAAATTGATTTAAGCAAAATACAAGAAAATAGCTCAATGTCGATAATAAAAGATTTTAGCCAAAATGCTAGTTTGTGTTCAAAGAGAAAAATGAGTGATGAGAGTCATAAAGAAAACTCTATACTTGAAGTTGATGATGCTGTATCTATAATCTCATCTAATAAAAAGTTTAATATAAAACAAAGAGAACCAAGTTCTTCATCGATTTTCCCTCCAAAGATCAACTTGTTTTTCCTTCCTGAAAATCCAAGACCTAGGTCAAATCCAAGAATTACTTTGAAGCCTGAAGAAAATTTTAGATCTCGTGATACAAGTCTTGAAGAAAGTAATAATTTGTCATTTCGTAAAATACCTGTTAAAGCTTTACCTGATACTATTAGGAAACCTATTTCTATTAAAAAAAAATTACCGATTATACCGAGACCACCTTCAGAAGCGAAGAAAATACAGGTGAAAAGCTTTAGAGGAAGATCTTTACAACCAGTACAAACACCGAATAATAGAGTTGCACATTCACCACCTTCGAGAAAATTATCCCCTGCGGATAAAAAAATTGGATCTCCTGGAGCAGTTTTGAAGTTTAGGATGAAGAGGTATAAGGAAATACCGGTTTCTGTGATTAGGAGTGTAAGAGGAAAACAGAGTTCGAATAAGTCTGCGAATCCGAGGAAGATTAATCTTTAATCATTTAATTACTATCAGATATTTTTTTTTGGTTTAAATAGAATGATTTTATGATGTTTTTCATAGTAATTTATATATACTAGGTTTATTGATGATAAGTATTTTTTAGATTTAAATGTTTCTAGTATATATTGTAAAGATATCATTATAATCATGTAAAATATACCTGAAGTTATAAATCTAATCTAAAACTCTTAACACTATCTTAAAAAATCCAATTATAATTTATAACAATTACCCAAATTCCAATACCACAACCTTATCATCTTTTCTACAATCTCCATACTTTCCTTTACCTTTAAACACCTTTCTAAAATCTAAAACCATCCATACCCATATATTTTTCCATAATTAATAATAATCAAATGAGCATCTCTTCTGCACCAGCATGGACATTTGGAGGTAGATCAGAAGATAAAAATCATATGATAACTCCTGGCCCAGGTAATTACAACCCATCCTCAAGCAATCTTGAAAAATCCCCAAACTTCAAAATCGGTACAAGTTCTCGCAATATCCTCTTATCCTCAACAACTCCAGGTCCAGGAACATATGAAGCTAAAAGCACAATAATCAATACACCTGCTCCTAAAATCGGTTCTTCAAAAAGACTTCCTTTAAGCGAAACATTAGAAACTCCAGGTCCAGGGGCATATCAAGTAGAGCCAAAAGTGGTAGCTGGACCTAAATTTACAATGCTTGGTCGAAAGGATCAAAATGCAAATTCTTCAAACCCAGGTCCAGGACATTATGATCAAAGTCTTAATGAATTTGCAGTAAAAGATAGAGCTCCAGCTTATAAAATAGGTTCAGGGTCAAGAACTGAAAGACCTAATCAAAACAATCTTCCAGGTCCTGGAGCTTATGATTCTAATGCTAAAACAATCGGACCAAGTTGGGGTTTTGGGTCACAGCCCAGAAGTAATTCTACTAAAGGTGATGTTCCTGGTCCAGGGTCATATTCAAATACAGATTTAATAAATAAAAAAGGATTTACTATAACAGGAAGGCCTCAAAATAGTATTCCAAATAGTAACCCAGGCCCAGGAAGTTATAACCCATTAGATTCTATAAATAGAACTCCAGGATGGAGTTTGGGGAAATCTTCAAGAGGAAATTTACAATCAAATACTAAAGAAATCCCTGGACCTGGTACTTATTCTCCACAAGTTACTATAGGGAAAAGTGCATCTGTTTTTGGATCATCAAAAAGACAAACTATTAATAAAATATTCGAAACCCCAGGACCAGGTGAATATAATGTTTCTAATAAAAACAATGCCCCTGCTTTTACTATGAGACCTAAAACTACTTCTAATAAAAAAAATCTTAATCCTGGACCTGGAGAATATAACCCAAGTTTATCGTGTTGTGAATTGAAATGGACTATTGGAAAAGAACAGAAAGGGCTTAATTTTTCTCCGGAGAAAGGAAGTCTTGCTCCAGGACCTGGTCATTATGATTTGAATAAACAACATGGAGGACCAAAATGGGGTTTTGGAAGCGAACAAAGAGGAAAAGATATTAAAAATCCTAACCCTGGACCAGGAAGTTATACGAACTATACTAGTATAGGAAATTTACCTGGATATGCTAAGAAACAGGTATAGTAATTAAAGTTGAGAAGTTTTAATTTGGTGTTTTAAAAGGTATGGATGATGATGTTAATGATAAGTTTTTAAAAGAAAGCTTTGTTAGTATTATGAGATAAATTTAAGGGTGGATTTGATTTGATGTTGAAGTAGGTGTTAGTTTTTTTATGTCATGCATGAATTTAAGTGAAGTTTTTAATTAAAGAGAACTAGTAAATTTATATAGTTGTTGAGAATATGGGATAATTTAATTTGATAAGATTTAATTAATAAACTATATTATAATATAACATTTTGAAGAGCTTATATTGTTATAAATACCTAAATTACAATAATAAAAACCTAATCAAAAACCATAAAAACTCCTTTAAAATAAATTCAAAAATTGCAAATACTTCCATAATCCTAACATAATTTTACACCTATTGCAAAAATCATAAAAAAAACATCTCAATTTATCCTATTCCACCAAACAAAACTTTCTTCATCATCAAAGTCCTCATTTTTCCTCATATAAAATCAAAAATGTTCTAAATATTAATTTCTAACCCATTCAACTAAAAACAAAATCCTAATCAAATCCAACCCAATATGATAATAATTTCATCAAGCCATACAAGCAAAATAATAATCATAAATTTACCTATTTATTATAACGATAATACCAAGGCTAAGTTGCCCAAGTAAATCTCTACTTTAAATTTTCATTAAAAAACAAAGCATGCACAACTTGTTGATTTTTCTGTATCAGCTTCATCTGCAATATCAACTTGTTCATAATTAAATACAGTACACAATGGAGCATTTTTCACTCTATCAACAAACACAACTTTTTTCTTTGAAATTTTACCCATCATCCGGTTTGGCGCGTAAGTACTTGATCTATTATCTTTGTTCCTACTGATAATAATTGGCTTAGGAGGGGAATCAGAACTTTTTTCATCTTCCATTTATTATATATGCACTTTAGAATTATTTAAGTCTTTATATTAATTTTTCATTAAATCTAAACTATTAACGATTAAAAATTGTGTTATAGAAAAAAATACTTAAAATATAATAAAAGCTTAAAAAGTAAATAAAAATTAGACCAGAAATACTTATTAAAACATAAATATATATTTCTTAAATAGAAATCCTAGCTTTGTATATATTAAAATATATAAAAATGTCAGATTGGATTGAAGAAAATAAAGAAGATTATTATTCTAAAAAATCAGTCCTCATAATAACTGATATATTTAACAAAATCCAATCAGAAATCGAAAAATTAAGCGATATTCTTGAGATCTCATATGATGAATCCTTGATTCTTCTTATTTACTACAAATGGAAAACTGATAGACTTCAAGAAGATTGGTTTGAGAATGAATCAAAAGTTAGAATCCTAGCTGGGATCTTAAAACCAGATAATAAAAACACATACAAAACTTTTAATAATCTCAAACTTCTAAGTGAAATTCAAGGATTATGTCAGATATGTTATGTAAAAGTAGTTGAAAGAGATGAGTTAGCCTGTGGCCATACTTTTTGCTGTAATTGTTGGGGAAAATATATTGAAAATCTTATATGTGAAGAGTCTATAATTTTAGGAAAATGTCCGAATATCGACTGTACGTCAAGAATTCCAGAGTTTATGATTTGGAAATATTCTAATATGATGAATTATAATAAATATTTGAAGCTTAAATGCGAAAACTTTATTGCTATGAATCCTTTGCATAGATTTTGCCCATATCCAGGGTGTGACTATATTGCTGACCTAAATAATTCGAGTGTTCATGAAATTTCTTGTAATTGTGGTTATGTTTTTTGCTTTGATTGTGGAGATGAAGCCCATAGACCAATTTTATGCTCGACTGTAAAAGATTGGAATATTAAGAACTTAGTTGAAAGCAAGAATATTGAGAAATTAGCTGAAATCAATAATAATATTAAGAACCAAGCTATAAAAAACTTAGAAGAAAGCAAAAGTATTTTATGGATTTTAGCTAATACAAAATCATGCCCTTCTTGTAATAAACCAATTGAAAAAAATCAAGGATGCAACCATATGATTTGTTATAAAAATTCCGGAGGCTGCAGTTTTGAATTCTGCTGGCTTTGCAGTGGGGAATGGTCTGAACATGGATCAATAACAGGAGGATATTATAAATGCAATAAATACGAAAATCTTAAACCTAAAAGCAAAAATATTTTATTTAAAAACGAAGACCTTATAGGCTTAAACAAAGATCTTATAGTCTTAAACGAAGATCTTATAGCTAAAATCAAAACTTTTGAATTTCAAGATAATTATAAAAAAGTTCCTGAAACTGAATCAGAAAAGTATTTATGGTACTTTGAACGATTTTATAATAATTCTAAAGCACAGATTTTAGCTAGAGATAAACAAATACCCCAGATCGAAAAAACAATTCAGCAATTACATGATATTAAGCATTATCCAATAGATGAACTCAAGTTTTTAAAATTTGCTATTGAATTAGTTGTAAGGTGTAGAAGGGTTTTAAAATGGACTTATGTTTTTGGATATTATCTTACACCTGGATTAGAGAAAAATCTTTTTGAACACCTGCAAGAAAAACTTGAAGAAAATACAGATTATTTGCATGAACATTTAGAAATGCCTTTAGATGAATTTTTAGACTTAAATATTACTGACAAATCAAAGTTTTATCATTATAAAGATAATCTAACAAAATACACCCAAGTTACTAAGGAGTTCTTTGAAAATGTTTTGGATGGTATTGAAAACGGATTAACTTCTTGTATTTTGTAATGATTATTTAATTTTAGATTGGATAGTTTTTAATGNGTATTTTGTAATGATTATTTAATTTTAGATTGGATAGTTTTTAATGAATTTTAGAGATTATTGTGGTTGAGATTTTTAGTATAGAAAAATGTGATTTTTTTTAGTAGTTTGGATTTAGAAAATAATCATTTTCCAAATAGTAAAAAAAAAAATCATTATCACTTAATGCAATCACTTATAGCAAAAAAATATAAAATATATCATCTCTTCATATAAAAAATTATCAGTAATTTTATCATAAACATAGAATTTATTATATAAACATCATTAATGCCTCCTTCCTACAGGTTGTCTAAAAAAGCTTTCTTGCAAAGATTTTTTTTCGATCATAACAAGATTTTTAAAACATTCCCTAAATTCATCACTGTCTTTATAACTACAATTTTCAAGCATATTCTCGTAACTTTGAGTAAAATAATCATTTTCATGATAATTTGATTTGGTAAAATCATACATATAAATACTTGGTGTTTTTGCTTTAGCCCTAGAACTTTCTTCAAATTTATGATAAAGATCAGGTGTTTGTCTTGCTGTTATACTAAAAGCATTTTTAATTCTAATACTTTCAGTTAACTCATCTTTAGTTGATACAGAAAGGACAAAGTGATTAGGTTCATCTTTTAAAATGCTTTTTCTATATGATATACAATTAAGAGAATCGTTTTCGCATATACTTGAGAGGTCACAATCTTCAAATATTTCATTATGTACATCAATATCACCTTTACATGGCTTGATTTTAACGATCCGACCAGGTTGACTTGTAGTAAAAATCCCTAATGGGGGAGGAGATGATGGTATTAATGAGGTTTTTGCATATGAACTTTCTGTTTGAGTGCTTTTACTATTGGAATAGGATGGTTTTTTACAGTTTTGGCATATACATTGGTTGCAAGACATTATTTTTATTTGATATTTTTAATCTTTTGTGACTTTTTTTTGGAATAAGTATTGGTGAAATTATGAGTGAAATTGGTAGTGGGATTTATGGTTTAAGGATTATTGAAGATTTTTTTGATTTTTAAGAAGATTATATGATGAAGCACAGAGGGTTTTTTTTTAGTTTGGAGAAATTTTGTTAGGTGAGGATGGATTTTTTTTTAAAAATAAGGGATATTATATGAGATAGACTACAAATAAGCAAAACCTTAGAAGAAATTAATATTAGTATTGATATCACTAAAATCCAAACCTGAGACTGTAAAATAAAATAAACAAATTAATCGAAATTTTTCGCAAAAATAATCTAGAAAATCTAATTAACTATTCCAACCAATTCAGTATCCTTATAAATAAAGAACTTCTCATCTTTCATTGTAATAATTTGTCCGCCATATCCAGGAAGTAATACAGTCTGTCCTTCAGATACCATGCAATTCCTAAACACACCATCAGCATTCTTGACCCCAGGTCCAGCAGCAATAACTTTACCCATATCAAGTTCCGCATCTTTTCCCGTGTTCAGTATAATACCTCCAGCACTTTGTTTAGGTGCTGAGATTTTCTGCACAAGAACCCTATTGAGCAGAGGGATAACTTTCGTGAAGCTAGCCATATTATTCTAATGGCTTTTTAACAACTCAACCCTAAAATAATCTTTATAATAAAAGGATAAATTCCCTATGGCAAGTTTAATAAGTTCATGTATCAAGTCTTCAGCTTCAGACGATTATTGTGTGGACCTTAGATCAACTTCCTCACATCTTATTGGATGTTTCAATTCTTCTAACTCAATCCACACATTCTCATTACCAAGTCTTCAGTTATCTCAAGTCATCCCAACAAATACCACTGGGGTTCTCTCAGAAATAGCTATCTTTAATGAAAACTCTGTCTTTTGGGCTGATAGACAAGGAAAAATAGGACTTATTGACTTCCGTACAGGGAATATAGTCCATGAATTCTCAATATCAGAAGAAATTTTCTCTATAGATTGTAGCGATACCAATTTAGCAACAGCAAGTGATAAGCAAATCAAGGTTTTTGATATAAGAAATTTCCAAGAAAAAAGGAACTATACTGAACTTTATGCTGATGATAATGATATAACATGTGTTAGAATGTCTCCAAGACAAGGAAATGTTATGTTAAGCTGTAGTGAAGATAGTCTTATGGCATTATGTAATGTGGATAGTATTGAAGAAGATGATTATACGTTGTTAAATGTTGATGAACCAGCATTAAAAGTTGGGTTTTGCGAAAATGACATTTTTTGTGTGACAATTAATAGATTGGTTTCTTATAATCCTTATTTTGATGATCCTGATAGACCACCTGAAGTACTGTTTAGGCATAGGCTTTTTGAGTTACAGACACAGAATCCGGAGTTGGGGTATTTTATTAGTGAACATATTGGAAGTGAAAGGGTTTTACTTGGAGGAAGTCATGAGTAATTTTTTATTTAGAGGAGATTTATATGCGTATAACTCACAAAATACTAGGAATTATTATGTGGGAAAAGGACATCAAGGAACGATTAGATGTTCTGTTATGATACAAGGGATTATTATTACTGGAGGTGAAGATTCGGCCATACTTGCTTGGAGTTTACAAGATCAACCTGTACAGGAGGAACATAAGAAAGTTATAGTACCGAGTAAGATTAAGAGAGAAAAAGAAGATAGATATTTTAAACCTTATTAGATAGAAAATTTTTTAGGTCAATCAAATTTATAATCAATCATAACTCCTATTTCTTTTAATGTTATAAATCCATTCATCATTGGAATAATTACAGATGCTTTTATTGGTATTCCTCCTTCTAAAGATAGAGCAATAATATTTTTTGTCCCAGTGACAAATTTTTTTATTAAAGTATCTTGACTTAGCATAAAAGGTTCTGGATTAAAAGCACAACCTTCATAACAAATTTTAATAATTTTTAATTCATAAAAAAAAGGTCTTATATCGAATGATTTTAATAAACTTGCTTGGCCGATAGTTACTTTTTGTCCTTTTTCTAAAACTATAACATCGTTTATAACTTGTATTTTACCTTTAGTGATTTTAGTGGCAATATTATAAACAGAAAAAAAAGCAGTTCGTGTTGGGTCTAAATTTGTTATCCCACTAGGTATATAAATATCACATGGAGAAACTTCTCCAACTTTAGCTTCTCTAGGCATTTTAGATTCTTCAATTGCATCAAAAACCAATTGGAACTCTGTATCTGAGAAAATAAGACACACATTCCCTTTAATCAGTGGTAAAACCTCTCCAACTATTCTCCATAACACCAATTCTTTTAAGCATAACTTTCAACCCTGCCTTGATCAAAGTATTTTTCCCAAACATCATAACACACTTATTTCTCAATATTTTACGTATTTCTTGTAATTGTATACACTTAATATTATCAACATCACAAACAAACACTATTGAATATTCCTCAACAACCCTCCAAAGTTTTTCCCAAAATTTTCTTTTTTTATCTCTTCCTTCTGACATAAAAAATACAACAAATTATCATCATAAATAAAAAACATCAACTCAAAACCTCAAAAAAAAATATTAAAATCTCATAATCAAACTTAAATTTCACTTCAAATCATTTAAGAAAAAATTTATCATCAAATTATCTTTATAATTTTATCATATATCAATCTAAATACATCATTTTTTTATTTATATAGTAATTAATATCCTATGATTAATGCTAGATCTCAATCTTCTTTAAGCACACTTTCATTGAAAGGCTCCCTAATAAAAACAAAACAAAAAGACAGTTGTAAAGCCACTCCTGATATTTGCTTAGAGGCCACATATATGACTAAAAACAAACATGACTTAGAAGAGAAAATCCTTCAAGCAATGGATGAAGTAAAAAAGCTTAAACATGCAACGAAAAATTTGAAAAACAAAGACCAAGAATTGGATAGTATAAACCAAGTTCTCTTTAAATCTGAAGAGGATATTGTGGAATTAAAAAGTAAATACGAAAAATCAGAAAATCTTATTATAGACCTTCATAAAGCAGCTGTATGTAATGATGATGATACATTACTTAACCTTAGTAATATATTACTTAAACAAACTGTGAGATATAGACAATTTCGTAATTCTTTGATTATTGGTGATATACCTTATAGGATGGAAAATCCTAAACATAGTATTAAAACTTCACGAGATATGAAAATTAAAAGCCCGTATTTTTCTCAGAACAATTTGCATGTTTTGACAACCCCGCGGGTGAAAAAACTTCAACAATATAAAAACAATAAACAGGTTGTTAGAGAGGAAAATAAACCTATTTTAAACAACCAGAATCTTCAGCAAACATACGAGCGTGTGAAAACAATTTTACAATACCTAGCAAAAGAGAACATATAATTATAATAAAATCATGCGTATGGTATAACCAAATTCATATAATATTTAAAATGTATAAGTATGTCATTCATCCAGGAAACAATAGTCGTCTATTAATCAAGCCTCTAATGGACCAAAGGGGTAATTGGATTGAAGCAACCGAATCAGAGGCTCAGGATTTGCGAGCTAATTTTATATGGAAGCCAACAGTATATCCTTCAAGAGTATATTTTATATAGGCTTATAACCAAATGGAAGAGCTTTTTGCCAAAGGTTTTGGGGTTATGATTCATAATCATTTAGAAAACAATAGAGAAATTACTACTAAACCTGGTCTTGTAAGGTCATTAAGGAATTTTTATCAAAATTGTGACCCCGCTATCATGGCTGGATATCAAGTTCATGATACAATACCTACATCTTTTATTATAACAGCACAAGTTGAAGATATGGAATATAGACAGTTTCATTTAAGGTTTAATGACTTGCAGAATGGATATTGTAATAAAGAAAGATTACCTATAAAACATTGTGAAAAAAATATGTGGCTGATTAAACCAGCCGCACTTAATCAGGGTAAGGGAATTGAGATATGTTGGAATTTGAAAGAAGTAAAATCAATACTAAAAAGCAAACCTATGCATTCTGTGTGGCTGATACAAAAGTATGTTGAAAGGCCACTTTTATTCAAAGGGCGAAAATTTGATATTAGAATTTGGGCATTTGGGACATCAAAAAATGACTTTTTTTTCTACCGTCATGGGTATCTTAGAACATCAAGTAGCGAATATGACACTCAAGCAACAGATAATTATATCCACCTTACTAATAATTGTTTACAAAAATATGGTGAGAATTATGGAGTACATGAAAAAGGAAACACCTTAAGTTTTTCTGATTTTCAAGAATATTTAAACTTAGAATTCCCTCAATATAAAATTAATTTCTGGACACATATTTTGCCAAGAATAAAAGATTTGATGATTGATTCTTTTATAAGTGGGAAAAAAACTATGCATCGTGGGAAACGTAATAAAGTTTTTGAGCTGTTTGGTTTTGACTTTCTTATTGATGAAGACTTTCGTGTTTGGTTAATTGAAGTTAATACAAACCCTTATTTAGGAATACCTAATGAATATATTGAAGATTTGCTTCCAAAAATGCTTGACGACCTTTTGTCTTTAATTGTTGATAGTCATTTACCCCCAAAAAACCCTCGGAAAAGAACTGAAAATGATTTCGAACTTTTATATTGTGAAGTTGGGTCTATATACTCTCCTGATGGGACTTCAAAAAATCTCCGTCAAAGTTACACTTCAACATTATACCCAATACAAGAACTTACTCAAGTTGCAATGTGTCGACATAGAAATGAAGATGATCCTCATCCACCACCTGCAGAAAGTACTAAGCCAATAGTTCGAGATATATTACAAACAGTAAAAGAAGAACTTGAATTAACAATAGTTCAAGACATTTCTGATTTTGCCACTATCTGCTCTAGAGTTATGAGTAGGCTTAACAATTGGGAACTCATGTCAGAAGATCAAATAATAGCTGGTCTTCAAGCATTACAACTTCTAGCTGGAAGTAATGGAACCGCAGCTTTTGTTGTTTATAATCATATGCCTAGTATATTCAATTTATGTACATCAGAAAATATTCCTGAATATATTCAATCTGGTGTATTAGAAGCTGTGAGTATTGGTTGTCAAGATACAAAATTTAGAAAAGAAATTGTAAGACTAGGAATCAGTGAAAGTTTAATCAATTATGTATTAAACCCACATACAGGTAAATCTGTTAAAGAAAAAGCATTAAAAGCTATTATTGTAATAAGTACTCATCCAACAAAAAAAGTTTATATACCAGGTGAGACTAGAGAGCATAATTGGGTTAGAAACAAAATTATTAATGATGGAGTACTTTTATGTTTCTATAAATTAGGACATGAAGCTGAAGATAATTCTGTTAAAGATGAGATTAAACTTCATCTACAAACTGAATATGGCTTAGCTGATTGGGATTTACAAATTGCTATATTAGACAAGTATTTAGAAGATAAAAATATTAGCCCACCACCATTACAAGGAACAACATCATTAAAAATCAATCAAGAAACTATGCAAGGTAAAGAATCTGATAAAAAACTCCCACAAATACTTGGTGATTTCAAATATCTTATAACAACTAGGGATAATATTAGATTGTTTTGTGACGCACGTAGAGAAGAAATAAAATCTAAAATAGAAAGGGATAAACTGAAAAAACAAGAAGAAAATGAAGAAAAACTCAGACAAAGAGAAGAAGATGATAGGAATTATTTAGAAAAAAAACAAAGAGCTGAAGAATATGTGCATAAAAGATATGAAGAAATTAGGAAACAGAAAATTGAGGAATTAAAAAAACAAAAAGATGTAAAAAGTCAAGAAGAGAAATTTGATGAAACACGTAAAGCTTTGATAATAGAAAAACTTAAAAAAACAGAAGAACTTAAAAGGATTCAAAGGATAAAAGTTAAAAAAAGAGAAGAAGATGAAAAACGAAGTGAAGAATTGAAAAGGAAAGAACTTGAAGAAAAAAGGAAAAAAGTTATGGAGGAATGGCTTAAAAATAAAACCGATCAGGAACGAGGGAAAAAAATGCAAGAAAAAATCAAACGCGAAGAGGAACAATCACGTAGAAACGCAGAAATGCAGTTAAGAAAAGAGGAAATTCTCATAAAACTCGAAGAAAAAAAGCAGAAAATGAAGAAAATCAGAGAAGAACAGAAAGAAAAACAGAAAAAAGAAGAAGCGAAACTTGCAGAAGAAAGCTCAAGAATCATGCTTGAAAAAGAAGACAAAGTTAGTTTAGTCCAAAACCTTCCTCCTCCAAGGCAAATATCCCCAAACATAAGAGACTTTCGTATGAAAAAAAGGAAGCTTTTCGAAAAAAAGAAAAGAAAACTTATATCAATCCCTGACCAATTTTTATACGATGTATATGGTTCCCATCCTTCAAAAGGTCCAATACCAAATTATAAAGAGTATTCAATGATGTTTTCTTAAGTAAAACTATAGAAATAGGTTTATTACTAATCACTTTTTACGTGGGGCTATATAGCCATGATGTTTAGCTAATAATTCCTGATAAGAAGGCTTTTGGGGTTTTAATGTTGCGCTCATTGACCTAGACATTGACATGCTTTTTTCACTTCCAGAAACTTTTGAATTATTTGCTAAGAGCTTTGCATAAACTTCTTCTGACATAGATGGGGTAATTATTCTATACTTTTTCTGGTTTTCTTGAACTTGTTTTTCTATAGGTTGGATTGTATAGCTTTGTTCGTTTGAAAGGGTTTTTTTGTTAAGATTTTCTAGGTTTAATGTTTCGTCTGGGAGTATTGGGATAGGTTTTGGGCTTAATTCTTGTTCTTGAGGTTTTAATGTTGAGATTTTTGATTGATATTCGACGTTTATTACTTTTGGTTCTTCGTATACTGAAACTTTTGAACTCCTTAAGGTACCTGGGTCGGATATTCGTTTTTGAAGTTTTTCAAGATCTTTATGACTTTGGACAGCTTGGAGTTTAACTTCTTTTTCGAGACTTTTATTTAAAATGTTGCAATTAGCTCGGAATTGACATAAGGATATTTTTTCCAATTCGACAGTACGTTTGAGGTTCTAAGTGGATAATACTTTGTATTGGGCTTCAAAACGCTTTTCAAGGTCGGTTTTAAGTTCTTGTTTTATATTGTCGAGTCGTTTGTGGAAGTTCATTATCAACTTGGTTTCTATTGGCCTTAAAGCTTTTTCAGACAAGCTCTTGATTTGATCAAAAAAGTTCTCCTGGAACCTTTTCTCCATTTCTTGAAACTTTCTCACCGACTTCTCTTCTATATACTTCTTAAACTCCTCATGCGAGATATAAAATTCCTCATTCAGTTCATCAAAAATCTCATTTTTCTTCAACAGCATTTCAGTTGACGCTCTATCTTTTAAACCTTGCAAAAGTTTTTCAGTAACATTTCGCTTCAAAGTCTCAATCTCTTGAGCCTTCTTCGCATATTCGTCATTTAACATAATTTCTTCTTCCCATTCTTTATGATTATTATCAAAAGATCTTATCGTCGCAGCCTTAACATCTTCATTTATTTCATTAAATTTAACTTTCAAAGCTTTATCCACTTGGTCTTTAACCTCTTCTAGCATTTCATTTTTTTCCATTTCGGCTTGTTTTCTCAATTCAGCTTCAAAATTTTCTAAATTCTCATCTTTATTCCCTATTTTTTCTATAGCATTTTTTCTTATAATCTCTTCATTGTCCTTTATATAATTTTCTTTAAGACTTTTGAGTTGTTCATATTGTTCAGCTTCAATTTTATCAATCAAAACCGATATGTTTTCCTTAGATTTTTCCTTTTGAAGCTTTTTCGATTGGTCTAAATTTGATGTAAACACATCCTTGTATTTAGCATTGAGTTCTAAATATTTAGTATTTTCATAGTCCACAAGACATTTTTTCTTGTTTTTCTCATATTTTGCTTTAAGACTTGCATATTCTTCTAACTCCCCTTCATTAGCTATACTTTCTTTATGTTTCAGCACTTCTATAAGGTCGTTTATTCTGGTTTTCCAGTATTTTCCAAGGTTTTCTTCAGTTTCTCTTATAGCTTTAAGGGTTTTAAGATTATATTCTTGGGTTTTTTGCTGCTTTTTGGCTGACTGCTCTAGGAAAAGGTCTTTTTTTAGCTGATGTTCTAAAGATGGACGTTTGACATCAGAAGCTTGTTGAGACTTTATACGAAGTTTTTTAGACTGGTCTTTGTAGTCTTGGTTTTTTACGTAAAGGTTATGTTTGAGGTCGAGAATTGAACCCAAAAACTTTTTTCTTAAGCTCATTATTTGGTCTTTAGCTGATAATCGGCTATGGTCTAAGTATAAATCTTGGTTGCCATCTGAAGTATTTGAGTTTTCTTTGGTTCTAAGCTTTTTTGCTTCTCCTTCTTTGATTTCCATAGAAAGGGAATATATAATTATTATAGTCAAGAATGATATGTATTAATGGATTTAAGTGAATTTTTATAATCATTCATTGTTTGATATAGGATTTAAGTGAATTTTTATAATCATTCATTATTTGATATGATTTAACATTAGATATGAGAATTTTAGATAATATTATAAATCAAAATATCATAATAAGTTGTTATGATTAAAACTGTAACATATGATAATAAAATTGTTTTTAAAACCTATAATATAAAATAACTGTTTAAATAAAATACACTTCTAATATAAAATAAATGTAATGCCCATTATCGAATTATAACTAAATTCTATTTTTATGCATGCGGTTAATTATTTCAACGACTCCAAAGCACTTTTCATTAGAAATCCATATGTATCAAACCCTTTTCCATTTTTTTTCGGCGACAGAAACCCCGACATATCCGCAGCTCTTCCATTTCTTGATTTTTCCTTCAATATTTCTTCTATATCAATAATAGGTGTAGTATTTGAAATAAATGGAAAAAACACAATCAAAAAAGTGAAATCCGTCCACTCATTACTACATATCATTTCTAATCCACTACTCCAATCTTTCAATGTTAAAAGTCTATGTAGAAAAACCCCAGCCTCATTATTAACCTCCATATATTTTTCTTCAATTTCTCTTCTAAACTGAGGGAAATTGTTAACAGCCTTAGGGTCTTTTAATATTTCTCCAGCAAAAGTAAAGCAACTATACATATTTGCACAAGCCTCACTAGTATATCTTGATATAACTTCTTCTCTAATAATACTATTAAATTGTTCAGTTGCACTTTCTAAGTATTCATGAGCTGTGCTTAGTTTACCAATACGACACATATTGAAAAACCCAATAACGGAACTTGCTAATTTTATATCAGTAAACTCCTCTTCTTGATTAATATCAATAAGTAAACTTTCTGAGTCATATAAAAACTTCAAAGCACTTGTAGCATCCCTACTTTTCATTAACAAAAAAGACAAATTGCAATATAACAAAACCCTTCCATACCACTTTTTATCACCTTTTGACCCATTAAAAAACATATAAACATCAGAATATAAAGCTTTTTTTAGGATTTTTGAAGCTGTTGATAACAGTCCGTGATATAAAAATACAATAGCCAAAGAGTTGACTAATGTTAAAAGCGACTTTAAAGATTTGATTGTATCTTTGCTTTTATACCCTATCATATGTTTAAAACGGTATATTTTCTGCTCTAGTTCAGCTACTTTTTGGGTTGCTTGGGTAATTGTTGTTATAGTTTTAATAGACATTATATACAAATACAACACGTTAAAAGGTAAAAAAATTAGAAATAATATTTAATAAAAGGATGGTAAAGAGAAAGAAAGATAAGAAAATTGAAGAGGAATATTTAGATGAAGAAGATGAAGAGGTTTTAGAGATTCTTGGATTCAATAGTTTTGGTAGTTCAAAGAATAAAGATCACAAATCGACTAGTGTAGAATATGCTATGGAGTTTAAAGCAAAAAGAAAATTCTCAGTTGTGTTGAATCGACGTGCTAAAAACTATCATAGAACTTAAAATGGACTTAATAATTTTTAGTTTATAATAAAGAAAATATGCTTAAAGTGTTTTGTAAGAAGTATTATTTGTAAGATTATGATAATAGGTTATAAATTTTTGTATTTTTTATATAAGAATTTTTGTTTTTTAGGATATGAATTTTGTATTAGTTTTTTTGTTGTTGTTATAAGTGGTTTAAGGGTTTATTTTATGATGAAATTTGTGTTTATAAGGTTGATATATAGGGAAAAAATATTTAGAAATATGATTAAATATAATTTAGGTTTAAAGAATGTATATATAAAATAGGATTAAACCTTTAGAAACCAAGAATTAATTATATAATGCCTCCTAGTCTGAATCACTTTTATTAGCTCTTTTTTTCTTAGGTTTAGGTTTTGGGCTTTCTGATTCGCTTTCGTAGTCTTCTGAATCTTCTTCTTCGTATTCTTCTGAGGATTCTTGATACTCATCATCATCAAATTCGTCTACTTCAATTATGTCACTGTCATCTTCATCATCAGATTCTACTAAATCATGAACTTTTTGAGGCTTGTCTTTTAGATCATCATTTTTACCATTTTTTGTCTGTTTCTTTTTGCCTTGGTCTTCGTCGTTTTCATTTCTCTTCGCTCTTTTTTTTGGAAGATCAATACTCTCAGACATATATATTATATTATCAAGTTGATTTATGTATTTTATAACATTTATAGATAATAAATCAATATATATAAGTTTTATACTTACTTTTTATTATATGATTTATGTTTATATATGTAGTTATATAATAATAAATAATAAACAAAATCTCAATTTATTAACTTTTTTTTTTGTAATTTTTAAGTATAAGATTTTTAAAGAATTAAAGTTTACTTAAAGGGAAATTTTCAATCATATCCTAAATAGAAAACATATCTTTTATGATAAAAATATATATAAAAATCATAATATATCATGAGTAAATATTTATCTTTACATAACTTTCTAATAATTTTTACACTAATTCAAAAATCTGAAACTACCAGCGAAATACAAAAGTATCTTAAAAACGTTTTCTAACTAATCATAATTCCTATCAACAAGCAACTCTATCAAACTAAAAATAAACCTTTTAACACCTTAGCCTATTAGAAATCTTTTTCAAATCCTTTCTCTCTAATTCGCCCATTAAAAACTAAGCAATAAACATTTAAATGGTAAAAACTATTTAGCTCGAAGCGGGTAGACTAAAATCNGCAACTCTATCAAACTAAAAATAAACCTTTTAACACCTTAGCCTATTAGAATTTTTTTTCAAATACTTTCTCTCTAATTCGCCCATTAAAACTAAGCAATAAACATTTAAATGGTAAAAACTATTTAGCTCGAAGCGGGTAGACTAAAATCAAGCATAACCGACCCTCAGCTACAAAGAACCTTTCAAGGCCATCGTTCCTTTATAACCGCAGTGGACTTCCACCCAGATCACAAACAGGCACTCTCAGTCTCAGAAGATTCAACAGTCCACGTATGGCATTTTAAGCCCGAAATGAGGCCTTATAATTTTTCAGGTCACAAAAGTGGAATAACTGAAGGGTGCTACAATCCTTCAGGTGAACTAATAGCAACAGCTTCAAAAGACCATACTGTCCGTCTATGGAAAAATTGTGCTGATGGGAAAAATGTAGTCCTCAAAGCACACTCTGGTCCAGTTCGTAGTGTTAGTTTCTCTACAGATGGATCATTACTTTTAACAGGTTCTGATGACAAAACTTTAAAAATCTGGACTGTTTCTGATAGGAAGTTCCAATATTCTATGTTAGGCCATACAAACTGGATCAAATCAGCAAGGTTTAGTCCTGATGGTAGAATGGCAGCATCAGGTAGTGATGACAAAATAGTAAAAATTTGGGATTTGTCTCAAAAAGATTGTATAGCTTCTTTTAATGATCATACCAGTGGAGTTAATTGTGTTAGGTTTCATCCTGATGGAACTTGTATTGCTAGTGGGAGTAGTGATCAGAAAATTAAAATCTGGGATGTGAGATCTCAAAGATTATTACAACATTATGATGCTCATGCTGATAGTGTTAATTGTATTAGTTTTCATCCAACTGGGATGTATTTATTATCAGCTTCAAATGATGCAACATTGAAAATATGGGATCTTCGTCAAGGGCATATTTTGTATACTTTGTATGGACATGAAAGGTCAGCAACTTCAGTGAAGTTTTCTGAGAGTGGAGATTATTTTATTTCAGGAGGTGTTGATTCAAGGGTTATGATCTGGAAAAGCAATATGAGCCAAGAAGAAAATGAAAATAATATCGAAATGCCAAAAAAACCAGTGTCGAAAACTGAAAAACCTCAGACCAAACCTGATGTTGAAAGCAAAAGACCATTTTCTGCTAATAAAACATCATCAGAAAATAATTTTAGAAAAACTCCTGTACAAGAAATTATGAGAGAAATACCAGAACCTGCCATGGCGAATAAAAAAACTCATTCATTAGGAGAAGATTTTAAAGAAAACATCGAAAAATCACCAAAGGAAAAAACTTTTAAACCTAAAGCTGAAGAAATCCCAGCTGAAGTATCCGCAACTATAGATAAAATTGTAGGACAATTAGATATAGTCACAAAAACTCTTATGTTTTTAGAGCAAAGGGTGTCAAAATTTGAAGATCATGTGATGATGCTCTCGGACGTATTAGCAAAAAAATCTCTTAATAAGTAATCATAGAAATGGTAAAGTCCATAGAGAAAAAGAAAGAAGAAGGAGAGTTGATTGAAACTTTACCTAAAGTGTCAGTGATTATGAAAGGGACTAAAGCGTCTCCTGAAATAGCCGCTGCGCTTATCATGTTGCATAAGTTTAGGTTACCAGATTCACTTTTGTTGAGTAAAAGACATGAGAACTTGTTTCCTTTTGAAAACTCTGAAGTGGTTGAGTCTTTTTTATCACCCAAAGGTGCAAGTCTTTATGTCATCGGCAGCAACTCAAAAAAAAGACCTAGTAACCTGATATTCGGTCGTTTATTTGATGAACAGACCTTAGATCTAGTTGAATTCCATTTAACAGACTACGAAGAATTACCTTCAAAGTCAGTTTTTCACCCAGGGCAACACCCAATTTTGATGTTCCAAGGAGAGGGATTTGAAACTGACTACACATTAGCCAGGGTCAAAAATATTTTCTTAGACTTCTTTGGTGGACGTGCTCTGACTAAAGTTGACACAAGAGGTATAGATAAACTTATTACTTTTACAGTAACACAAGACCAGAAAATTCATTTTCGGTGTTATCAGCTACCTGAAGTTAAAGAGATCTTTTGCAAGTTTACTTTGACTTTGAGGAGGAGTAGAATTGCTGACCCAGAAAAGTTTAAAGAAGCTTGTAAAGATCCGAAGTTGATGAGAAAGAAGAAGAATATTAAGACAAATGCTTTGAAGGAAAAACGTGGACAAGTACATGTACAACAGCAGGAAATTAGCACGATTGCATTGAAGAAACGCAAACCAAAAATTAAACCTGAGACTTAAATAAAATTGATTTCTGTTGTCGAAGTTTTTTTTAAATCGCTAATTGTTTTTTTGAATTCTGATTTTTATATTAAAACTTAAATAAATACTAAATATTTCTACATGATAAGAGTTAGGTCTTAAGGTATATTTTTTTGTTGTTTNATAAATACTAAATATTTCTACATGATAAGAGTTAGGTCTTAAGGTATACTTTAGAAAATTTTAAAATTTGGAAGAAAAAAATAGTAAAGAATGAAAGGGGGAAGGAGGGAAAATAGTACTGATTGTTTGAATATTGCATTGCTAAATCAATGAAATTAAAGTTAAGACTTAAAGGTATATTTTTTTGTTGTTCTTAGTATAAAATTTATTTCATCCAATTTATAGCATCAAATTTTCTATAAAAAAAGAATCTTAACTTTCTAATAAAATTATTAGATTATCATAAAACAAAAATATATTAAGACTTAATCTATATCTTCATAATTGGGAAATAAAAAATAAATCCTTTCTAATTATAAATAGTTATCTAATTTTTATAGAACTCACTTATAAGTCTTGAATGAAAATCTCCATACCTTAAAGTTCCTTTTTCACCATAATATTCTGAATAGCAGCTTCCTTCAGTTCTTGAAACTTTTGTTTTAGGATCCGGTTGAAGACAAAATATAATTGAAGTCCTTGAGCTTCCTTCATACATATTATCTTGAGGACTAACAACATTATGAATAGGACCTTTAACTTTACCATTAGATATAGATTGCATTGCTTCTCCAAACAGAATGACAATTGTCCCTTTAACAGCTGGTAAATTAAGTATTTTTCCATTCATATTAACTTGTAATCCAATATATCCGTTTTCAGCTGGTAGTTGATTTATCATAGTGAAAAAATCGAAATCAACATGCGGACCTAATCTTTGAGTTTGATGAGATTTATCACCTAAAGCAACATATTCTTGTAGTTTAAGTAAATGATCACCTACCTTTAAATTATTCCAATCTATAACATCTTGGATTCCTGCATTTTCAATTGCTAACTCAGCTATTTCTTTAGATAACTTTAAAGTTTTTTTATAATATCTTTTCCAAAGTTTCTGAAAAGTTAAATCTGGATAAACATTATCAGCCGGCCCCCAAGAGAAACTAATATGTGCATCAATTTCATTAGTTTTTTCATGGTCGAAGATTTGCGCTGATTTCTCTCTTCCAAAACCTTTATATCCTCTCATAATTCCTTTATAAGGATGGACCATTTTGCTCTTTACCTCTTCGGATTGAGTAAATAATTTTCTAGTGATATTTACTAAATCTTCTGATTCTTTGTTTGAAAATAAGTGATTTTTGATGTAGACACAACGAGCAGTCTCAAAAGCTTGCTTAAAACTAGAATTTTTTTCGTGTTGAGACATTGACTGTAAATCGATTAAAGGAATTTCAGAAGGGATATCACTTTCAGAATACCATTTAAGCTTATCAATGTTTATTTGAGTTAATAGCTTATTGAGTGGCTCTGTGCTAGAAAATAATCTTCTGGTGACTGATCTAATACTTGATGCCATGATAGCCATAATTTTTAATGAAGTATTAAATACGATGAAGCTATAAAATGAAGATGTTTTAAATCTTTTAAAATTATATTTTTTTTTATGGTAAATTTACTTTGCTTGGTATAAGCATTTGGTATCACCTTGTTTTCTTCAAATATTATTTTAGGATCAGTAGGTTAGATACTTTATGTTAATCTTTTATTCAATTTAGTCCGTAGATTAACTTTAATATAATCACAAAATACATATACTTCGGCTTTTTCCTAGAATCTATTAGCATAAAAAGCTAAAGGTAAAAATATTTGCTTATAAATGTAAAAATAATTAAAAACTTCACTACTATCAGAATCTACTATAATTTCACAATACCTCAGACCACCTATTTTCTAATCTCTTATCCATAATATCATAATCTTCACAAAAAGCAACACCTTATTCCAACCTCTAACCAATTTAACCCATATTCTATAAATCAAAGCCCAGTATTTAAAATTTCAATCAAACCATCTAAAAAACCCTTATCAAACCCATAAATCCTCCAAAAAATGACAATCCAACTCCTATTTCTTCTATTTTCCCCTCAGCCTGCCACCCTTTTAATATCCTACATCATC
The DNA here is from genome assembly GCA_001970955.1 of Stentor coeruleus. Classification (NCBI taxonomy): domain Eukaryota; phylum Ciliophora; class Heterotrichea; order Heterotrichida; family Stentoridae; genus Stentor; species Stentor coeruleus. Next base: position 96,994 of record MPUH01000104.1, read on the forward strand.
TTAAAATTATCTTTAAATCTAAAATCCTACCCAATTTTCCATCACAACCTTTTCCATATATAATTTTTTATCATGGGTAACAACTAACCAGATTCAAGTGCTCTTGACCTCCTAAAAGAAGAAATGAACAATGAAGAAACCTATATCAAAGTCAACAGTATCCATAGGCTTAAAACCATAGCTACAGTAATTGGCCCAGATGCTGTGAAACAACAACTTATGCCATACCTTACAAGTAAAATCTACATAGCCCTAATCCATGAAGATGAAGAAGTTTTATTTGCTTTAGCAGAATCTTTAGGAAGTATTTATTCTTTTGTCCAATCATCACCAAATAGTTTATTAAATTTATTAGAAACCTTAGCAGGTTTAGATGAAACTGTAGTCCGTGATCAATCTGTAAAGACTTTAAATGATATCTCAAAGACTTTATCAGATAATGATATGATAAATATATTTATCCCAATAGTCATGAAATTATCAGCAGCTGAGAATTTTTCTTCCCGTGTTTCAGCTTGTGGGCTTTTTGCATCAGCATATCCACGGGCTGGTGCTATGAAAGAGAAACTTCGAAATAAATTCTTAGAATTAAGTCATGAAGATACCCCAATGGTTAGAAGAGCAGCTGTTATTGAAATGAGAAAATTTGCTAGGGTTCTTGAAAAAGCTTTTTTAGTCTCAGATATTATCCCTGATCTAAGAAACCTAGCTCAAGATGAACAAGATCAAGTTCGCACTTTATGTATAGACAGTCTTATAGAAGTAGCCAAGTTATTAAGTAAAGAAGAAAATAAACTTCATACACTTCCTTTGATATTAGTTATCGGAGATGATAAATCTTGGAAAGTTCGATATCATTTTGCTCAAAAATTCCCTGCTATTGCCCAAGCTTTAGGAAAAGATATAACAGAAAGTTCTCTTATTCAAACTTTTGTCCAATTATTAAGGGATAATGAAGCTGATGTTAAAACAACTGCTTTAGAATCTTTAAGGTCTACTTTACATTTTATATCAAGAGATAGAGTTCAAACATTAGTTTTCCCTACTATAGAAGGTGTTGTAGAAGATAACTCATTACCACCTAAAGTTAAGAAAAATTGCGCTGCTGCTTTATCTGATTTAGGTGGGTCATTAGGTAAAGATTTCGCTTGTACAAAACTTATGCCAATAGTTTTATCATTAATCAATGATGATAATTATGAAGTAAAACTCAATATAATACAAGGACTTGGAAAATTAGCTTCAACTATTGGTAATGATTTAATGAGTTCAAATTTATGTAATATTCTTATGACATTATCTAAAGATTCCCCACAATGGAGATTAAGAGAAGCTGTTATAAAATCATGTGTTGATATATGCAAACAACTTGGTGATGAGATTTTCACAAGGTCTTTACAAGATATTTATTTTAATTTTCTTATAGACCCTATATGTGAAATTCGTAATTCAGGTGTTCAAACTTTAACTGAAGTTGTTAGTTTATTAGGTGATGATTGGGTTACTGCAGAACTTTTACCAAAACTTCAAGATATATATCATCAAAGGAATTCTGTATTTAGAATCACTGTACTTCATGCTTTATCTAAATTAAATCTTACAGTTGATCAATTAACAACTATGGTTTATTATGCTGCTAAAGATAATGTTCCGAATGTTCGTTTGGTTTTATGTAAAGTCATGAAAGAAATAAGTGCTAAATCAGATATTTCATCTTTAAAAAAGTAGGATTTATATAGTGTTTTACAAGAACTATCTAAAGATGCTGATAAAGATGTTAGATTTTATGCACTTGCGGCTTTAAGATAATTAGACTTACATAATTTATTAAGTTTATGGGTACACTTAGTCTACAAGGGTGATAGTTTTTACTAATGTACTAACACGGTCATTAGCAAATAAAGTCTGTCCTTGTTTTTTTGTCCTCTTTTGCGACTTGAGTTTTCTGACCATAAAAGGAGATTCACCGATTTCAGAAGTAATTTTGTATCTGGTCTATATAAAAATTACACAATCAGTGTCAAAGACTGTATTACTTTTTAAAGCCATGAGGTCTGGGAAAAAGTTGTCGTTGTTTTGGGTTTTAAGGAACTGCTCTCCATCTTCATCTTCATCTATATCTTCAGAGTTATATTGTTGTTCCATATATTGGCGGATTTTAGAATTACGCAATTGGATTGTGTTTTGTTTGACTGGACTACAATCAGAAATTTTGCTTGTTTTCAATGAGATTTGTTGGTTTAAAATTGCTAAACGCTCGATTTCATCGCTTATATCATTTGTTGTCCTAGCATTCGGGTCTTTTGGACACTCAGTAAAAGTATGCCCATTATGTTTACAACTCTATATATTATATACTGTGCATAAAACTTTTTTATCTGTAGTTACAAGTACATCATCTTTTATAATATTATCATATTCTTCTTTAGATTCATGCATACATACTTTACATCCTAATGCATTTTTATCTTTTTTCCCACAACACCACCATATACCTGAATATTGTGATGAATGGATTTTACAAGACCAGTTATAATTTTCTTCTTCTTTATAAATTTTTTTACAATTTTTACATACCTTTTCTTCTTCAGCTTCCACTTGGCGGAATTTCACTTGTTTTACACGTTGTCTAAGCTTTTCATATTCTTCTGATAGGATTTTATAGTTGTATTCTGATGTTTCAAGTTTAGCTTTAAGCTTTTCTCTTTCTTCTGTTAGACTATCGTTGAGTTCTTTCATTCGAAGCATTTTTTCTTTGTTTTTTGATAAGACTTTTTCTTGATCATTCGCTAAAAGATTCTTGGCTTCAGATAATTGTTCCATTCGGTATTTCATATCATCTCTTATCATAATGATTTCAAGATACTTTTTTTCACTGGTTTCATAAGCTTCTTGTAATTTTTTAGCATATTTTATAAGTTTTTCTATCACCTCATCTTTTGCTGAATTTTCGCTTTTTTGACCAAGAATATTATCCATACTTGAGTATAAATTAGCTAATTTATCTTTGATAATTTGATTTTCAATAACAATAAGATTAAAAAGATGTGACATGCCAATAAGTTCAGATTTTAGTTTGTTTTTCAGAGTTAAGGGAATACATATAATTTATAATCGGATATCATTTATATTACGTTCTGCATGAAGATCTTCAGAAATTTCATGGATTTTTTCTTCACTTGCTTGATTAAGTCTTTTATAATGTTCGAATTGTTTGTGTATAAAGTAGTATTTCATTTCACTTGAGTGGGAATTTTTACTATATTGATGGATTTGCAGTTTACATGTTTCATAGTTTATAAGTACATCTTGACTTAAAGCTTTAAGATAATCAATTTCAGCTTGTAATTCATATTTTTCTTGTTCGGAAATAGCTTGTTTTTCTTCAGCTGCAACAAGTTTTTTGTTAGTGTTTTCAAGTTCTTTAAGAAGTTTTTCGCTTAATTTGAGCTCTTTGTAAACTGTACTTTCGGCTGTGCTATCACGACTTGCATTAAGATCAGCATTTGTTAGACCTAAAGCATGTTGTCTAGAAAGGTTTAATTCATGGATTTTAGTTTTTTCAAACATGGGAAGAAGGTAATTTTTTACTACTGTTGCGGCTGTGACTGGGTCAACTTGAAGCTCTTTGTATTTGTGACGAGATTTAACTTTAGCTAGCATTGAATTATTAAGAGATGGACTTGTTGAGTAGTTAATGAGCTTTGGAAGCTTCTCGATTTTTTGATATGAGAAACTGTTTTCTGTCTTTGGTATTGAACGCTTTTGGGACATTGGAAAAGAAGGTGATGAACTGCTAAGAAAAGACATTATTATTTATAGGAGTTTTAATATTTTAAGTAATTGCTGAGGTAATTAACATAGGGAAATTGGATGAATGAAGTTTATATAGTTGAGCATTTTATGATATTCATCAGCAAGTTTAGAAGATAAAATATGCTGATATTAATGAGGTTTAATAAATATATTTTCAAATGCTATAATTATATTATCTAGAAAAATGAAAATATAAATTCAAAAAGATTCATTGTTTTACTAGAAAACTCAATAAATATTTTAGTTGATACAAAGTTATGTAGTTTTTATGCTTATTTTCATTATATATAATTAAATAATATTATAAGGGAAAAAATAGGAGAAATAGCAAAAAACCATATTTGTAACCTATTACTTATATTATAATACTAAATCAGATTTACCATAAATTATTAGTTTTTTACTATATATAAAACTTAATCTTTTTATTTTTATAGGAATTAGTGTTAAAGTAGCTTCAAAAATAAGTGCTGATGAAATTATAATTACAATGTAAAAACAAAAAAGGAAAATGATCTGCTTTATGTTATTCTTTAAGATATAACTGTTTAATTTTTTATGAGAAATTATTTAGAAAACTGATTTTAAGATATCATAAACTATGATTAAGATTTAAAATGCATTAATCCTTTTTATTTTTTTATCCTTTTATCTTATACTATTATATATTAATCTTTAAATCATTTTCTAATTTTCTCAAAGTAATTATTGATTAAATGTCATATTTCATAACTAAGCAAAATATAAAAAATTGGTTAATAAAGTTAAAATATCTTCTATTAAGATTTTTTACGTATGTAATCAATCTTAAATTTTCATAAAAAATATCAATTTCTATATAATATTATGATTATAGATTAGGTATATTAAGTTTTCTTTGTATATACAATTTTAAATATTAAAAACGAATCAAGAGAGTTAAAATATTTTAAAATCTAAGTGAATATCTTAAAAAAAAAGCACTTGCAAACTAATAAAATTACTAAAACAAATATTTTACCTATGCTGCAATTAAAATATTCTCAGATTTAAGAATATATTTGAGTATCAGTATATTTAATTTTTGCAAAGGCCATTTGATCATAATACTAAAATAATAAACCTTAATTATATCTTTCTTGAAGAAAAAACTATATAATATACACACAAATAAAAAAATATTTTAACTTAAACAAAATTCCACACTATATTATATAAATAATTTACTCGTATATAAATATACACACAAATAAAAAAATATTTTAACTTAAACAAAATGATACACTTCTCATCATCTTTAATAATGTGCTCGTTAACTTTTCCCACCATATAGCATATCATATTTTTCATATCCCATATATTTTTAACAATTTATATCTTTCTTAACTTATATAATTTTAACAGCTTATTTTTATATTACTAAAATTATATTTTCACAATAAATAGAATAAAAAGATTTCGCAATATAAAGTCTTAAACCCATTATAGTCTCATGAAATTATTCAATTTTATCCTAACAAAGTCCTAAAGGTAAATATTATGGTTCAAAAAAAGGCGAAAGAATGGATATAATGGAAAAAAAGGAAGAGAAAAAGGACGAGAAAAAAGAAAAGCATGAAGAAAAAGACATAAAATCCTTACCCGAAGCTAAAATGAAGAAAGGAGACTACAGAATCCACATATACTTCGAACAATCCCGATCCTTAGTCCTCCCTGCCGATGAAGAAGTTATCGAGCCAGTTTTTGTTGTCTCAGCTTTTAACATAACAAAATCCACAAGACCATTTCCTAGTGTCAGCGAATCAACAGTTTTTATCCTTGGAGAGCACCTTTTTATTGACGTCATCAACAAACTGCCAGAGGAAGTAAAAAATGGTAGAGTCATCATTGAAGTTAGAGATCATAACAAAATGTTAAAAGACCAAGCAATAGGTTCATTTGAATTTGACATTGGATTTATCTATAATTCTCAAGATCATGCAGTATTACATAAATGGGTTGTTTTATCTAGCCCTAACGATGAGAATTTTTTTCAACCAAAAGGGTATATAAAACTTGGGATTTCAGTAACCCATGAAGAAGATCTTGGTGTAGATTTATGTCAACCAGAAAAAGGTAAACAAGATGATGCAGCTATCTTACCAACTTTTATTAAACCAAAGCTTGAACAAGTTGTCATCCAAGTAATAAAAGCTGAAAGTGTACCAATAATGGATAATAAAGGAACAGCAGATATTTATTGTTCAGCTACAGTTTCTGGATATGAATGTCGTACTTCTGTTATTGAAGCTGATAATGTAACTTTTTCTGTTATGTGGTGTGAAGAACTGTTTTTACCTTGTCTTGTCCCTTGTGTTTCGAATTCTGTAAGACTTAATTTTATGGATTATGATACTGTTGGTGCTGATGATTTTATAGGATCTATTGATTTAGACCTTGAAAAAATTAAAAAAGGTAAATATAAAGACTTTTTTTGGAGTAATATTTATGGAGCACCACCTTTAGCTGATAGTGAAGCTGCAGATCTTATGAATAAAATACCTGAATTGGCTTCACATTGGAGAGGAAGGGTTTTACTTAGGGTTTGGGTTATTGATGATTGTAAGACGATATTAAAAAAATCAAGGAAAATTAGACATGGGGTTAGTGGATATGAAGAAGAAATAAAGGAACAAGAGAAAAAAACAGAAGAAACAGAAGAAGAGAAGGAAAGAAAAAAGGAAAAAGAAAAAGAAAAAGAAAAAGCTAAGAAGAAAAAAGGTAAAGGATTTGGAGGGATGATTTCTGGGATTTTTGGAAGTGATAGTGGGACTGAGAGTGAGGAAGAAAATGATAAGAAAAAGAAAAAAGGTAAGGAAAAAGTTGCGGATAAGGAAAAGAAGGAAAATAAGTTTATGGATGAGATTATTGAGAAATTTGAAACTGGAGAGTCTTATGAGATTAGGGCACAGGTGTTTAATGCTAGTGCTTTACCTTTTAAAGAAGGGAAATACAAAGTAAAAATCGAATGGTCAGGTTTAGACCTTACAACAAGTGAAAAGGAAACTGAAAACGGAGATATCAATTGGTTTGAAACTTGTAAAAGAAAAGTTGCCCAAATCCCAAAAGGTGTTAGTAAGTTATTACCTGATGTTTTCATATATCTTATCTATGATGATGAAAAAATATGTTTTATCCGACTCAAAGCTAAAGACTGTTTCGAAAAAGACAAAACTCCATCATGGAATCATTTACGCCCAGAAACCCATGTAAACAAAGTCAAAAATATATGGAATGCAGGTTTTCTAAGACTAAAAATTTATATCGGTCCTTACAATGAATCAAATCCTGAGGCAAATTGGGGTGCTCTTAAGCCCCCATCTTTTAATAACTGGGTTTTATATGCACATATTTTCCAATGTCGTGACCTTCCAGCTGCTGATAAAAATGGCCTTGCAGACCCTTACTTTATCTTATATTGCTGTGGTAACGAAACTTCAACAAAAAGTAGCCCTTGTGATTTAACCCTAAACCCAAAATGGTATAAAACCTTTTCTATGCCTATAAGCATAACTTCTCCTGAAGAAGCTCCACCAATGATGATATCTTTATTCGATTATGATACTTTTGATGAAGATGACTTTATGGGAATGTGTCAAATTGATTTATCTCAAGCAGAAATTGATCCTGAAATTGCCCCAAAACCTAAATGGAGAAAATTAAATTTTGGAGATAATTATACTGAATGTGGAGAAATTTTATGTTCTTTTACTTTATCTACTGATGTTGAATATAGAAGAAGGTTTAATATTACACCTAAATTTGTAGAAACTACTGTTGATATAAATGTTCTTGGACTTAGGGATTTAAAACCTGCTGTAGGTTGGCTTCCTGTTAATAAAGCTTTTGTTCGTTTTGATTTGAATTCTTTAGAAATTCCTGGAGCTGCGGTATCAGCAGAACCTGTAGAAACACAACCTTTTGAAGAAGGTCCTGATCCTAATATTTTAACGGTGGTTTCTGCTAAATGTAAAATGCCTGTAGATCCTTTGTATGCTTCTTCTTTTACTGTTACTGTCCATGACTCTTTATTTGGAGGAATTTCTCAACCTTTAATTGGAATATTTACAATCAACTTATCAAGATATTTTTACCCTCGTACCAAACTCCTTCAATTCGCTGAAGCTCTTGCCAAACAACGTAATATAATAAAATTCAAAAGACTTATTCGGAAAATATTCAAAACCGATGTTTTCAGCTTTAAAAAACACGATGAAGCTCCAAGAGATAAACCTGACTCATTATCTTTTGTTGAAATTTGCCAAGAAGCTAATCGTTTAGTTGTAGTTCCCATTTTTAAAGTTGGTGAAAAAGATGCAATAAAAGAAGTAAATATACCAGATCGAAGAATTTATATGTCAATAGGGTATAATCGTCAAGCTGAAGATGGTAAAAAACATTATCGATATAAATTAGATGATGTATTAGAACATACTCATATATTTTCATATTTACCATTTGATGAATTCCCAATCTATAGGGCAACTTATGTAGAAAACTCAGGCAATGAAACAATAGAAAGACCAACTTTGCAGCAAGTTGGAACATTTAAATCTAATATTAGAGTTGCAGGGACTCAAAGCAGTCAAAGAAACGCTGATTTTGATGCTATAACAAAACAGTTGTTAATAAAAAAAAAATGTGTTGTTAGAGTTTATATATTAGATGCTTTTGATATTGAACAAAAAGATGAAGATAGTTTATCTGACCCTTATGTACGAGTTAAACTTGGGGATATAGTGTTTTCTGATAAAAACAATCATCAAGAAGATGTTACTGACCCAAAAATCTACAAAGTTTTTGATATCTATACAACTTTACCAGGTAGGTCAATTCTCAAGGTACAAATGTGGGATTACAACAAATTTTCCTCTGACAGCAAAATTGGGACAACTAGAATCGACCTTGAAAATAGATTTTTTAATAAAGATTGGCATAATTTAGCCCATAAACCAATTGAAACTCGTCCTTTATATCTTACATCATGTAAACGTCCTCAAGGGTTTGTCCGTATGTGGATTGAAATAATGGAAGAAGGTAAAGTAACCCCAGCTATTGATATATCTTTAAAACCACATATGGATATAGAAGCAAGGCTTATAATATGGAAATCAGCAGATGTTCAAACAGGAGATCCACGTGATCCAGGTGATCTTTATGTTAAAGCCAAAATTAATGATTTAAAAGAACAACGTACAGATACTCATTATAAAGCTATAGCAGGAGAAGGAGCTTGGAATTGGAGGATGAAATTTAATATAACAATGCCAAGTAAAATTGAAAATATAGTCACTTTACAAATTTGGGATAAAGACTTTTTATCAGGGAATGACTTTTTATCAGAAGCTCAAATTAATATTCAAAACCAAGTCAATGAAGTCTATCATGAAAATTCTATAGTAAAAGTTAATGGACCTGCTGGGAGGATAATAAATGATTCATTGGCTAATGAATGGAAAGCTTTTTGGGTTGAGTGTAAAAATAAAACTGGGGCACCTGGTGGACAGTTACTTGTTAGTTTAGAGTTGGTACCTGAAAGAATAGCTAAGAATATACCGGTTGGTGAAGGAAGAGATGAACCAAATCATAGTCCAGTACTTGTTAAACCTTCAGGAAGATTTAAGTGGAGTATGAATCCTATAAAATTATTAGGTGAACTTGTAGGACCTGAGTTGAATACTAAAGTTTGCTGCTTTATTATATTAGGCATTTTGATTTTACTTTTGATTGTTTGTGTCCCTATTTTCTTTGCAACAGGAGCTTCTTCAGCAGCATTTAGTTAAGTAAGTAGTTTTAACTCATTTAGATAAATTTTTATGTTAAAAAATATTAAACTTAATTGATTGTAAATTTCAGACTAGGAAACTTATTTTCATCTTTTAGACTGTAGATTTTTTTTTATGATTTGTTGATACTGGGTTTACTTTTGATTATTTGTGTGCCTATTTTCTTTGCATCGGGAGCTTCTTCAGTAGCATTTAGTTAGATAAGTAGTTTAAACTCATTTAGATAGTTATTATTTTCATGTTAATTTTCTTATAAGCTATTAATGACTAAAGATTTAACTATTTAATTGAGGACTGCTAAAATAGCTGCAATGCTCAAGAATAGATCGAGTGATGAACTATCTACTAAATGTATCATCACTCATACTATTAATCGCTGGAGTAAATGAGATCGACATGTTATCCATATTGTAAATAATATAATACTT
>MPUH01001040.1:0-25330 GCA_001970955.1 Stentor coeruleus
TTTAATTATATCAGAAAATAGATATTATAAAAAATGAAAATCGAATAATATACAAAATTCAAAATCATCACGAAACAGCATTATTTTCAAAGATATAAAGTCAAAGTATTTTTGAGTTTATCATATAAAAAAAGTTATTTCTAAAAATCATCCTCACATTGTTCATTATATTTTTATAATATCGCATTTTAGACTTTGTGAGTTTTTGATAGCTTTTTTTTTTTTGAATGATGATTTATCATAGATTTCTAAGATGAAGTTTTATAATTTGAGTTTATTTGAAATTGTTGTAAAAAATAAATAGCTATTTCTCATATCTTTTCTTTAAATTTCTCTTGCTAAAAGTATATTTTTAGCTTTAGTGCCAGCTTTAAGTTGATATGAAAGTTTAAATAATTTTAGAATTGAATTAGATAGTCTTGGCTGCATAGTACTGCTCTTAATTCAAACTATAATAAAGATTTTATTGAATATTTTACTAATAAAGTATTGCTATATACTTATTATATTCTATGGGATATCATTATTTTTAAAGTTTTGATTTTTGAATATAAACAGAAACCAGGAAATTGGCGTATTTATTAAATTCCATTGGTGTATTAGAATTTTACGTATTTTATTAAGAATATTACAAGTCTTATAATAATTATAAAAGCTGATTTTTAAGCATGTTGATTTTTTTAGAATAAATATAAGAAATATTATCTGTTACTTCAAGAATATAAAATTTGAATATAAGGTAATAGAATAAATAATTTATTACGTTTAAGTGTAATTCGTTTATTGTTGGGTGCAAGCCTATTCATAATAATTTTTATTTGAAAATATAAAATTTATTTCAATGATATTTTCTGTATATAAACCCTTGATGATTCGATTCCTGACTTAAATTAAAGTTTTCCACGTAGCACATTTATTATCCAAAAGCTCAGGATGCAATTCTTATTGAAAAATGTATATTTTTAAGGTTTCAGATTCCCAGTCTAAATAGACTTTTACCTAAAATTAAAGTATTATCTTTATGTATATACATTGGTTTTCTTATAGTCTTAGTCCTTACTCTTAAATCATAAAATCCTATCTTTTATACTGATCTAATAACTTAGATTTCTATCTTATTTTGATAACCCAAACTTCTAAAAATTGCAAAGAATAAGCCCGTATAATTTTAAGATTTATACAAAAAACTATTAGCCCATTTCCCGAAATTAGAATTAAAAATATTAAAAAATACTTGAAATAGCTAATATAATATAAAATATCTTATCTAAAAATATCCAAAAAATGATATTAACTTTATAATAAGAGAAATGGGATGCGTATTAACTAGTGGCAAAATCATAAAGAATCATAGATTAAAGCAAACAAAAACAACTTTGACTAATATGAGAAGGTTTGGAAAGACTCATATATATCTTAGACTAAGTGCAAATTCACCTTTAATTCTTAAAAGGATTGAAGAAGTTAGTGCTAGCATGGAAGAATCACTAATAAATTACTAAATTATACTTAAAAGACTTTTACACAATTTTTTTATTATTAAGCCTTAACTTAAGTTTTTTCAATCAAAATCATATAAAAGCAATCCTCGATAAGCTATAGATGCTTTAAAATTACATTTGGCAATAAGTTGTTGGAAAATATTCAATAACTTCGTTTAAAAATCTAAATTTATCTAAATAATTTCTAGAAAAAAAGTCTGAAGCAATATGACTATTAAAAGAAAATGATGAACAAATATTTTCTAAACATTATGTCTTTTATTAGATATATAGAAGGCATAATAGATTCATTATAAGTAGTCAATATTTTTGTGATACCAAAAATGATTTAAGGTTTTCTTGACAAGCAATTTTAGTTTTTTTAAAAATTACAAAGTGAGGTTAAAGCTTTTATAATGAATAAAAATAATAAGGGTATTTTGAAAACTTAAGAGATAAAGTAAACTGATGAAAAGACCTTTTGATTATAGATTTGAAAATCTTTTTAAAAAAAATCATTGAAATTTGATAAGGACATAAAATATTTTGATTTTCTAAAGACATGATTTAAATATAAAATTTTGCCCTTATATAAATCCTTATAGGAATCATAAATATTTATCTAATAACCAAATATATAATCTTACATTAGTCAATCTGAAATACTTTTCCTAATAAAAATATCAAATATATTATCTTTATTGCATCAGCTTAAAAAAACAACATCATAAATTCTACTAAAACAACTAAAAATAATTTTCCCTATAAGAATCTAATATAAATAATGGGTAGTTACCTGACTAAAAATTCTCAAGATCCTTTACTTCAGTACATTTATAATCATTCTGATCAAATCCCCTCTTTATGCCCTAAGGTAAAAATCATATCAGAAAAGCATAACTTAAGCTTTGAGCATAAAATCGATCATATTTTATATACTCAAATAAAAGAAAGCAAAAATCCTAAGAAAATTCTCAGTGAAGATTTTGGTACTTGGAGCATTGAAACAAATGAGTTCGATACAACACAAAAACTTCTTAGGGAATATTTTGGTGTTTGGAATACTAATTATCATGATCAAATCAAAAAGTTACTTGTTTCTAATGACTTGAAATTTCTGTTTATACTTCAGCCAAAATATTATATTGACATCTATTCGATTGACGAAAGAAAAATATTATATGCATTAGAAGAAGATAAAGAAATTATAGATATGGTTTTGATGTGTGATAAAAACTTAATTTTTTATATTACTGATAGACGATTAATGTGCTGGAATTTTATTGAAGATACTATTAGAGAAATCCATAATTGTGCTTTTATGTGGACAAAAGCTATGGCTGCAAGTCCTAATATTAATTATATTGCAACTGGAAATTTTTGTGGGTCGATTCATTTATTTGATTGTGAGAATGGTTCATTATGTTCAAAATTGATAAGTCATGCAAGTAATGTAAGGGAAATCGAGTTTACTCAAGATAGTAAATACTTTATATCTGCCGGGGCAATTTTGAGAAAAATTTCGATTGCAGTTTAAGAGTTTGGAATGCTCAAAAAAAATCTCTAATTGCAATTTTAGCAGGTTATCCTTTACCAGTTTATTCAATAAAAATTCATCAAACTGGAAAATACTTATTAACCTTTAGTAGAGATTGCACAATTCGGCTTTGGGACCTTGAAAAAATAATATCATCCTCATCAAAAACTGAATCTTTTGGTACTTTACTATTATATAATCAAATAAAATTTGATTCTAACTCAGAAGTCCATACAAGAGTTATAGAAATTTTGGAAAAATATCCAAACTTGTTCTCTGGAGACAGAGAGATATTAGAAAAAGCATATCAAAAATTTTCTTCTCATGTTTTAAGTCAATGCAAAGAAGATACTGAAATAAAAAGATATACTTTAGATGATGATTGTTTTTGTGATAATGAATTTCCAATCCCTGGAGATGCTTTTTTTATTGGAGATTATGTTGTTTTGATGACATCTAAAAACTTGAAACTAACTTTTTTTAAAATGCATTCAATGAAGAAATGTAAAACAATCAATTTAGTCCAAGTCCCAAAAACTAATATTTGTGTTGTTCAAGGGAAGCTAATTTATTCTGATGTTTATACTGACATACATATAATTGATTGTATGAAAACAAAAAGATATACTCGGAGGTTTCCAGGAACTCATTTAACTGAAAAGTGTTATATGATAAAACATCGGAGATATTTAATTACAATCTTTTTTTGTGCACAACCTATTTCATATATTCTCACAATTTGGGATTTAATAGAATCGAAATTTCTTGGAAGCCGATTATTTGGAGAATACTTAATAACTTTTACTGAAATGTCAGAAGATGGTAAATTCCTATATACAAGCACACATAAAAATTCAGTTAAAGTTTTTAATACCGAAACTATGGAACTTGTTACAAAATATTCAGTACAAAAACAAAAAATATGTTATATAGGGATTTCTGATGATTTTAAATATATTGCTATTTTCACTGATTTTAATCCAAATGGTCACTTAAGCATATGGAATGCAATAAATCATGAACATCAATTTATTTGTTCTTATAATTATATTAAAAAGATATCAGTTTTTAAGGTCAAAGATGAGATTTACTTGGTTAAAAACAATTTAAATAAGTTGAAAATAGTGAAAACTGATAATCTCAATAAAAGGAAAAAGAAATTATGGAGCAATTCAAAGAGTTATGGTGTTTGCACTAAGGGGATTTATTATTTTGTTTTTAGTTTAAATAGAGATAAAGCATCAATAGCTTTAGATTAATTAAAAAATTTAGGGAGTCTTAAATGATATGACTATATAATCAATGCATTCTTATTTTTCCTAGATTATAAATTTAGTGTAAGTAACCAGCAGCAAATGATCAGGTATATTTTATTACACATCTTCACTTACCTATAAACATTTTTTACCCCATCTTCAATACAATCTTCTACTCCTTACTTATAAATCATTAACACAAATTACCTCTATTTTTTAATATTCTTCATCCTTATTCAACAAATTTATTTGAAAATAATCTTCCATCATATAACTCCCATCATAAAACTATCCATTATTCCTAAAATAAAATTCAACTCCCTCAACAACAAATCCCGATTTTAATCATAAAAATCCTCATCCAAATCTCCCCCAAAAAAATATTTTAAAGGCATTATTTTTCCCTCCAACAATACCCCATTCTTCAAATTCTAAAAATTCTAACAACACCCAAATGATTATTCTCAAAAATTCAAACCCTATTTTATCAACAACCGACCTTATCCTTCAATCTAAAACTAATAAAACCTTTATCAACTAGTAAAAAAATTGCAATCTTCCAGACATAATCGATAATAAAAATGAATGAGACGATGATAAGCAAAAGCAATTCATATCAATACAACAGTAACTCCCCTAGTCCAAATAGTTCCTTAAGCACAAAGCTTAAAAAGCCATACGGTGATATACCAACAAGCAAAAAAGGGGACAAGTTATATCTAAGACCTTCATTGTTGCATCAGCCTAGTCCTACAAAAGACTTCATACAAGACCCTAATTTAGAATCTTTAGATAGTTCACTTGAACCAGAAGGTCAAATTCATCAAAGAAACTCAACAACGATAATCAATGACATTGCACAATCATACACATTCGTTCCTGCTATTAAAAAAACTCAAACTATCTTGTTTGATGATAGTTTTTTATCTAATAGTTCTAGTGTGTATACAGAAAACAACACCCAAAGTTTTCATGAAAATAGCGAAAATGATTACTCAGACTCTATAATGTCATCTACAATGGACCCAAAATGCTTAGTACAGAAATCCAATTTATATCAAGAGCATGAATCTTCGTATATGAATATTTCAACCAATTCATTAGGGAAAAAAAACTTACATAAAAGTATTTCTAATGATAGTAATATGAAGATGAGCTTAAGACATAGAAATTCACTTTTTCAGTCTGTTACTGCATTTTGTTCAAAATGCTCAAAGAATACTAATACTGAAGTTATAGAGAATATTTATTTTGGAACATTGTAACAGTTATGCAGCTGGGAAAAACTGTTCTGTAGCTTTTGCTATTCAGACAGCAAACTCCGTGAGTTTTCTCATATTTGTCAAAACTGTGAATCACCAGTTTTTCAAATTAAATTAAGAGTTGAATAATTTTCTATTGGATTAAGGATTATTGTATGGGTTGGAAAGTGAAGGTTTTTTAATGAAAGGGTATTTTTTTAGAATATGGGGAGTTAGTGAGGGTGTTATAAATATTAAGTATGATGATAAAAGATATTTGTATGTTAGAGACTATTGGAATATAACAATAATTTATGCAGATTTTAAATGTTTATGATGAATATTGGTGTTAGAACTAATGATTTTAATATTTATAAAGAGAAATCGATTTATGATTATATTGTTAGATATATTTTCGAAGCTGATGATGATAATTGGGGATAATCAAGTGGCATACTCTTCGTTTTGGTTTAAGGGAACTCAAATTACACCCCAGAGATAACAATATAGTTTAGTTTAAGAAGATAATAGAAAATGTAAAATAAAACTTCTCAACACAAACCCTCAAACAAATTCGCCAAAATTCTAAAAATCATCCTCACAAATTCATCTCCTATAATCTTTTTACCGTTATCTCAGTATTAAATTAAACTTTTTATTCTAAAATTTACGTGCCCTTCCCTTTTTACTACACCCTAACACCCAATATCCCAGCTTATTACCAAAATATTAGCATCTCAAAGAACACTTAAAGCTAATAGCATAAAAAAATCTTAAAATATATACTTATTTATCTAAATACAGCATTTTATCAAAATATAACATTCTAATAATTATTTTGACTACCTTAACACAATCATCTTGTGAATAATTTGTATCTCTTTATCGTATTCTGTATCAAAAAATTCTTATAGTTTTCTACTATAAAGAAAAAAATCCTATTCATAGTAAACAACTATATATGCCTACCTATATATCCCTAAAGTAAAAAAATAAAAGTTGAAGAGCTTCAAAAATATAAGATTCTTTTATTTTTCATGCATTTAACCACTTATCTTTTACTTTAACACACTAATATTTTCGCAATCTTTCACTATCTTCCTTTTAAAAATATATTTTTTTAAAACACTTACATGTTGTAACAATCCAAGAAACCTTTAAGTCCTTGTTAATTTTAAAGCATGTAAATTAAATAAGTTAATTAAGGTTAGAAGAATTTGAAAATGACTTATCCGTGTCATTTGTTTTAGGAATTCTATCAATTAGGTTTACAGATTTTTCAGTAGCATTACTGGACATGATTTTAGGTTTGGGTGAGTTGGTTATTCGAAAAGTCTCATCGATACTCTCAAATTTCTGCTTTAGATGTATTTCATTGTGTGATTCTTTGAACTCACGCTCATACATTATTATTGGGTTATCTAATTTTTCAATGCAATGGACAATTGGGTCTTTTCTTTGTTCTTTGATACTATGGATAAATGTCCCAGTATCGAACCTATTCGAAGATTCTGAAGAGAGTTCGTCAGGATTAATAAAACTACAATCAGAACAAGAAAAAATTGTATTGCTGCATGTTTGACCCATTATATTATAGGTATCTTTTATAATCTTAGATTTTAATTATGTTTATAAGTTTTGGTGTTAAAATTATTAGAAAGGGTTTAGAAAGAGTGGATTGAGTATGTTTTTGGCTTTGTATAGAAAGTGGTGGTTTAAAAAAAAAATTATGAGATTATGTGAGTTTTTGTTGATGAGATGTAGTTAAGGTTTTTTCAATGTATTTTTGAAAGGTTTGAGGATTTTAGGCTGTGTTGATTGTTTGGTTATTAATTTTAAATATGATTATAATGGTTAAATGATTATGATTTAAAGATTTTATATTATGAAGTAGAGTATAAAGTAAAATTATTATGGTGTGTAGTAGAGGGATAAATATAAAATTAAAGGATTTTTGTAGGATAATTTATTAGAGTAATCAATATTATTGAAGTTTTTTTATAAGATGATTGTGTAAAGTAATTTGTAATAAGAAACTTTTGCTAAATGCTAATTGTCCCATACCATATGAATTTAAGAATGTTATCTACCTATTTTTTCTATAAAAATTCGCATATCTTCCACAGTTTTCACAAATGATTTCATATAAAAAATCTTATATTCAAAGTAAAAACCTCATTATCATATTTTAATTTAAATCATCAAAAAAACAATTTATGATATGCTTTATCTCTTAACTAAACTATCTATCAAGTTCAAACTATCCAAAAATTTTCTTTATCAACTTGAATATAAAAATTTCCATATTAAAAAAAATGATTCAAAATACTTATTTTTTCTTTATCTCTAAAATAACACCAAAATATTTATAAACTCCAAAGGTTCTCCCAATTTTTATTTTAACCATACATCTACATTTAACTAAATCTTCAACATTTTTTTGAAAAAAATACCATATATCTTGTTTCAACAATTCTGTGTAATTTATTTTGAAAATGTAAAAAAAGACTTTCCTTAATTTCATTCATAACCTTGCATTAACATTGAAGTATAAGTGAAAATTATAATCTTTCTATATTTAAAAACAATAACCTATTATTCATAATATAAACACCCTAAAAATCAATACACCCCACAACTTTAATATACCATAAAAACCTAAAACACTCATATTTATTATCAATCCTTTTAGATTTAATAATCCTCTTACGAGAGGACATAATTCTCTCCATCCCCGACAATAAAATAGCTCTTATGCGATCTACCAATAACCTTCGCCGCAATTTCTTTATTAAACTCAAAAGTAAACTTCCCAGGCATAAACTTCTCCAACAAGCTCATCGTCACATCACTAACATTAATCTTCCCTGCCATACCTCCACTTTCCATTTTATTGGAAATAAGCACATCAGGACCATAAATATCATATCTAACAATATTCGTCCCAGTAATCCCAGCTATAACTTCTCCAGTATGTATCCCAATTCTCATATTCAATTCACTTCCATTTTCTTTATTAACTTCCTTGATAATATTAATCATACTCTGAGCCATTTCAACAACATGTAAACATTCTTTAGATAAATCTCTATTTTCTCCATCAGTATATCCCATAACAACATAACAATCACCAATTGTATGAACTTTATAAACATTATGAACAACACATACTTTATCGAATTTTGTAAACATCATACTAAGCATTCCAACAACTTCAGCTGGAGTTTTATTAGAACTCCAAGCGGTAAAACCAACAATATCAGCATATAATAAAGTAACCCCAGTAAGTTTATCTGTTATAGCTTTATCTTGTCTCATATTTTCAAGTACATGTGGGGGCATCATATGAGTTAAAAGCTTATCAGTTTTATTGATTTCCTTTTCAGCTATACCTCTAAGATTGAAATAAACTCGTAGATGGTTTTCGATTGTATATATGGCTGAGATGTTTATAAGGGCAAATACTACAACAAAAGCTGAGTTTGCAGCATGAGCCGCTGGGTCTGCAGTGAAGATTGCTAAGATACCCCAAGGGATAAAAATAGACAATGAAGCCCATGTAACTTTTGATAAAGGGATTTGGCCTGTATGGTTTAATAAAAGGATTATATACATGATTTCTAAAGCTAAAAGGTCTTTTTCTTTTTTAGTCGAGTAAATCAAATCCATAAGAGTAACCCCAAGCATCATAAGAAAGACAATAAGCATGACAATTGGGAATAATCGGGTAAGATAGATACGGTTTTGTATTGCAACAACAAGGATTAGAATAAGAACAATTCCTGCACGAGCGATAAGTATAGAAACAACTGTTAATGAAGTGAAAATATATTCAAATAAAGCTATCAAAAGGAGTAAAGAAAATGTTGTCAAAGCCATGACTATACCTGAAAACATAAGTTGTCGATTGCTTATGGTTTTATCAATACGGAACTTCTTTTGTTTATCATCTTCCCCACAAGAGAAGTCTATGATTTTAACTTTCTCCATAAGTTCCTTGTCATCTCTTTGAAACACTTGGTTAGCACTGTCCATTTCAAACATCCCCACAAGTTCGCTTCCTCTTTTTTTTTTCCTTTGATCAGAATCAGTAAGTGTTCTAGTAAAACTTGGATGGTTTATAAAAGTTGATAAATGATTCAGCCCAGGTTTAAAACTGTCTTGAGAAGTCATATTTTTACTTTCTGTTACTAAAAAAGTATGCATAGTCCCTTTACCTTTAGCTTCAATTGTATTATTTTTAAACTCTAAACCTCCTGTGTTTTCTAATAACTCATAACATTCTGTAGAAATTTGTATAGAATTTGCATTTTCTATTGTTGAACACATACGACTAGCTGTGTTTACAGTATCACCTACTAAAGAAAACTGTGGCTTATGATAACCTACAACCCCAGCTGTTACAGGACCTGAATTAATTCCTATTTTCAATTGTAACTGAAAACCATTTTTCAACTTAAAAGTTTGAGCAAGTGAGATCATTGCTAAACCCATCTCAATAGCCCTACGTGCATGAGAAACTTCTTTTAAAGCAGGTTCAAGCTCAGCCTCACTATCTTTAAGCCCAGCACAAGCCATATAAGTTTTCCCAACAGTTTCAATTTTTGTCACCCCAATTGCTAAACATAACTGGTCAAATTTCTGAAATACTGAGTCTAGAAAAGATAAAAGTTCAACAGGAAGATATTCAGCACATATGCTATCGAAATCAACAATATCACAAAAAATTACAGTTACTGTGCCTTGGTCTTCAGCGATATACCTGATACCATCTTTGACTCTTTTTTTAACGAAAGCTGGGAGTAAGAAACTTAGAATTCTTTGAGATTTTTCGAAACCAATTTCTTGCATTCTTATAAGTTTATATTCAAGACGACTAGTTCTTTCTAGATAATAACCAAGTACAGCTGAAGTTATTGTAATTGAAGTGTTAAGGATAAGATAGCTGAGGATTGTTAAAGTTTTTTCAATTAAAGTATATGAGTTATCTGTTGAGTATTCATAGTATATTGATATTGAGATTATGTATAAACTCAGATTTAGGCCATTTATATATGTTACTTGCTGCCAGTCAACATTAAAAAGAATGTAAGTGATAGCTGGGATAACCCCTGTGGCTAATGCTCCAGGTTTAAGAAAAGCTACTTCAGTGCCGAATTTTGCTAGAAGACCAATTGCAGTGACTGATATTACTAAGACCACATAGTTTTCTAAGAAGAACTCTGTGAACAAAGCGAAAATCACTATGGCAAAAGCTACACACATCACTGTGCGCATGAGGTTATAATAAAGTGTAGCATCAAAGACAAAAGCTTCAAGGATCGTCCATAGTACTAATAACGAAAAAAGCAAAATCACTATGATTTTGTAAAAACGTATATTCACTGATATATAAAAATCACGATATTGAGCTTCTATAAATTCTGAATTAAAATGCAAAGACAGTTTTCTTAGTTCAAAAGCATCTTTTTCCAAAGTTCCTCTTCTAAAAGAAGTTTCCCTATACACTTTTTCTAAATTCCCCGCATATTTTTCAATCCTGTTATGTTTATACACAAAAACCTGATCATCTTTATTCATTGCTATTTTCTCATAAATTCCTGGATGGAACACCGCTGAGTACTGGGCAAAAGCTTGATGTATCGCTACTATAATCAAAGGGACAATAAAAAAAGCTATTAAAACAGTAGGTGTACCAATAATCTCACTCCCAGTCCCAAGTAAATCCCCATCACTTATCTTTATACTAGATATCAAAGCTAAATAAGCACCAAGAATAAGAACTGATAATATATGAGAAAGTATATACATGATACTATAACAATAAGTATCTAATCCTATTTGCAATAATACAGTAAAAACAAGACCTATATAAATTGAACTTCCTATAATATTCTGATCTTCAGCATAACCATTAGAATTTAAAGTTGTGATAAAACTGTAGCCTATAAAAACTGGGAGGATAATCCCATCGATTATAGAAAGAAGACAATAATAAGTCATTTTTTTCCAATTAAAAAGTATATCAGTTAACCCTTGTGTATATAGTTCTGGGTATTCTAAGATTTTTTTCCCTGGCATATCCTCATCGAAAACCCCGAGGTAGATTATTGGTAAAGATGTAAACCCGATATTAAACCCAACAATAAGTGAGCTTTTGAATAATGAAACTCCAGAATAATCACTATACCAAATATAAGCAAAAGTAATAACAGTAAGTAATGCATTTTTATATATAAACAAAAGTACAGATCTAGACATGCGTGAGTAGTTCCAATGGCCATGAAGTAAAAGAAGTTCTCTAAGCTGTGAAAAATGATTTATTGCAATATCGCAATAGTTCCTTGCTTGAGTGTATTCTTTACCTAAAACGGCAATCCCAACATCAGCTTCTTGTATCATTGGAATATCCCCATTTCCATCACCAATTGCCATAGTCACTGGACGGAATACAAAATTTTCTTTAACCAATTTCACAATCCTAGCTTTATCTAAAGGTAAAAGTCCATAAAAACACACTGAGTTAGCAGTAAAAAGTAGGCAGCATAAGAGTTTTCTTGCATCATCATTTTCCATTGCAGTCAAAAAACTCTGCCTATCAATCGACAAAGAAAAGTTGACTGAATTCGGTGTGAAAGTTTTGTCTAAAAATCCTGATACTGATATTTCTGATTTGGCAATAGATTTAAATAGAGGGTGTTGTGAAAGCATGATTTCCGCATTGTTTTGTTCAGAATTCACATTATCTACTAAAGAAAGTTTTTCATTTCTATCATTTAATTGTAGACTATCTTCAGACCCAGCTCTAACCAATAAACTTTTTACAGGAGTTTTTTTAACACTAACATTTCGTGAGCCTGGGACTAATTCAGTATAATCGTTAAAGATATAAATACTTATATATCGCATTAAGCTTTTAACACAATGTAATTCTGTTTTCAAATTGCTTAAACTAAGGACAGGGACATCATTTTTAAAAAGATTGACTTTGCGGCATGTAGTTACAGTGCTGCTTTCATTATCCCCGCTAAGTATCCATATTTTCATTCCAGCTTTTTGTAGAATGTCTAAAGTAGTTATGGTCTCAGGGAGGACAATGTCTTCAATTCCTCCTATTCCTAGATAGTTTATATCTTTTTCGATTTCTTGAAAGAGAATTTCTATTCTTCCTTCTGAGTTCACGGGAATGTTTTTGGCGCTGTCTAGCTTTGAAATGAATTCAGATGCTTGGGACTCTTCTAGTTTTTTATACCCAAAGACTATTGTCCTTAGGCCTTTGCGTGATGCGTATTGTTCATTGATTTCTAGTTCTTCAGTACCATTTTCGTCTAGGATTTTGACCATTTCATCAAAACTCCCTTTAACATAAAGAGTTATATTATTTTCTGACCTGACTATAATACGAGATTTTTTTATTGATGATGAGAAAGGTAGTGAGGCTAAGATTGTAAATTGCTCTTTGACTCCAAGGCATTCAATTTCACAAAACAGCTTACTTCGACTTACAAGCCTCACCCCTAATTCAGCTGCTGCTTCAACTAAAGCGATCTCATCAGACGATATACCAATAAACCTATCCTCTTCTGGAGTAATATTGTTACATAAAGCCATACATTTTATAAACTGATATATAAGAGAGCTTTCATCTCTAAACACAAGCTGTTTGAGTTTATAAAACCACATTGAAGGACGGTCAGAGCAAAATCCAGTCCTATTTGATTCAACTCTCGGCAAAAGTTTCGATGAACTTTCTGAAAACACCCTAGTAAACAAAGGTTTATCATCTTCAATAACAGTTGCGCATTTATCTCTTTCTTCTTCTTCTCTTTGAAATTTACTATTTCCAATAATACAAAGTGAAAGTTTTAAATCCTGTTCAGTGATAGTACCTGTTTTATCAGCAAAAAGGTACTCAATTTGTCCTAGGTTTTCATTAACATCTCCAGTTTTGAAGTCGACTTTCTTTTTAAAAGTCCTCATAATGAAAAAAGTTTGTAATATCCTAAGCATGTCCATAGTAACAAACAAGGAAATTGGGATAATATTGTTATATAAAATAGTAAAAAGGACAAAAGACTGGAGCTCGGAAGTAGAGCTGAATTCCATTTTCCCCAAATATTTCAAAGCTAGCACTGAGAATATGACTAAAACTAAAAGGACAAGAAGTAAATACAAGACCCAGAAATTGATTTTCTTTTCAAGACGTGAAGTTTTTCTAGGTGGCGAACTGATATTTAAATAAGTTTTAGTCTCAAGACCAGTGTATACAACAATACCAATAACCCATTCAACACCATGTAGCATACTTCCTCTATAAGCTAAATTTTGAGTAAATAACTCTATAGCCCTTGGGTGTCCTGCAAGCTTAAGTTTTCCTCTAAATTTAGAAAAGTCATTATTAGGCTGTTCAAATGATATAACCCCAGCCATTTTACTTAAGACATAATCTTTGTCTAAGCTTTGTATTAGCCCATGACTTTCACTTACAGCTTTTTTCTGCATTAAATCTGTTTCCCCACTAATTCCTGAAGTGTCTAAAAAAAATACCCTTTCGCTTTTAGTCCCAAGGACAACGATATCAGCAGGGAATTTCTGAGATTCATTTATTAAGACGATATTCCCAACTAAAAGCTTCTCACATTTTATAAGCTCAAACTTGCTTCCATTCCAACAATAATAGTCTGTTGAATTATCTTTTTTGTCATCTTTTCCACGATAGAAGTCATTGTAAGCGTCTTTTAAAAGTGTTACCGATATGAGTATTGCTAATGGAACTACTGTTGTCCATGAATCAACTGGGTTGATTTCAAATGGGATTAATTGAAAGACTGAGACTATTAAGAACCAGATATTCGCTGATCTTTGGAACTGTTCGAATAAGTTTTTTGGTATAAGAGTTAAAAGGGTATATCGAGTTGAAGACACTTTGTTTGATACAAACTGCGATTTTGTTAGAGATGAATTGCCATGAAGCTCTTGAGTACGCCAGTTTCCTTCTTTGGCTGTATTCATATTATCAGAATTATTACTGGAAGAATTTCTTTTATTTGGGACTGAAAATTTGATAGGGTAAGATAAGAAGTTTGAAAGAGTTTGTATTTGAAGGATGTGATTAGGATTTGATAAGGGAAATATGTTGGAGAAGAGGAGATTAAGTTAAGATTATGAAATGGATTTAGATGAAGATGGGTGGTTAAAAGAGAGATTTATGGTTTTGGAAATAAAAGTTTATGGAAACTTGGAATTTGTGTTGATTATATAAATAATTAGAGATTTTATTTTAAATTTATAAGAGTAATTGAATAATCATCGATTGTGATGTTTTGATTTCACTTTTTCTGCATTTTGGCTTTTATGGGAATAAGTTAAAATGGGCATATAAATTTTTCCAGTTTTCAAGGAATGGTGGTGATATAAATCAGTTATTGCAAACTGTGGATTTATTTTAAGAAATATATACTTATGGAAATATATGTTAACAAGGGAATCTGAAAATTATTTGGAAAAAATTGAAGAAATTTAGAAAAAAGTTTATTAAGGTAGTTACTTTGGATAAATTTTTAAAAAGTCGCAAAAACTTGGGGGAAATTATGATTATTATAAGGTTTAAAACTTGGGAAAAATGTGGAAAAGATTGAAAACTTAAAATAAAGATAATTGCACTAAGGGTCGACGATATTCTACTTACAAGGTGAAAATTTTCTGTAAAAATGAAGACATTATGAAGAATATATAGTTTTTAGTGATAAAATAAACTAATTAGAACATTAAATGCAAAGCTTAATACAAGAATTAAAGAATTTTTTATTACTATACAATTCTTAGTGATAAAATAAACAAATTAGAATATTGAATACAAAGCTTAATACAAGAATTAAAGAATTTTTTTTATATTATAATATTATGCTTAAGTGTAAAGTTCTATTTTGGCTTTGAAAATTTTAATTGATAATATCCTTGTTTACTCAGCTTTTCTTCAAGCAAATTAAGTTAGGTCGAGTTACGGAAACTAGTCCTTTAAATCTTGTTGTTTAATTAATTCTCCAGCTGGGTTTTTATAAAGTTAAATTTGCATGTAAAATTATATGAGTTAAAAAAGTTCATAATTCAGTTCATTGAGTCATTCAAACGTAAAATAAAAGGTTTTAGTACTGATACCACTAGCAATTATGAACTTCATAGTTTTCATTACTAATGCGAAAAAAAACCGGGTATTCAGAATGAGCCAATCATAGAATAAAATGAAATATTCGTCATTCAGGTTGAGTTATAAGAATGGGATAATTAAACTACTTAAATTAAGATTCACTTAAAGCGATTTTCCTAATCCTCTTGTCAAATTTCTTATTTGATGACTAAAGTCATCAGGGTATTTTTCTGTATGTTTTCTAAGCCTTAAGTTTGTAGCATAGTTTTTATTGCAGCTGGGGCATGAATAGATTCTTGTAGGACTGATTATTTCAGTTTGGACCTTGTTATTACCAGATGCATCTTCCTGTAAATAGCATACGATGGTATGCTGGTCACTTGTATTGATATCGAAAGCTAGCTTTAGCGATGTAAGCATAAAATCCATTAAATTACTAATAGTTATTTCTTTGATTAACTAACTAGGTACCTAAAATTAGTAATTTTTATGATACTATAGGCATTTTCTTACATTATTTTTTTCAAGATAATATAATTAGCTTATGGTTGAATATTGCACTTCTATAATATTTATTATAAATTATACCCCGAAATATATTTATGGATGTGAAAATATATATATTATGTCTAAAAATATAAGGAAAATGAAAATATGTTTTATTTCATATTCCTAAAGCTATTCATTAACAAAGGTATAAGTTTAGTTTTCTTAAGTCAAGAAAATACAAATTAGAAAGGCCACTAAAATACTCTGAGTTTGATATAAACAAATAAGTAGTTTAAATACCTTATAATTTATAACAAATACGATTTTATTTGAAACCCTAAAATTGTAATCATTCTAACTCAGGTCATAATAAAAAAGTTAGTATAGCCAAGCTGCATAAGCTTTAAAAACAATGACGATAACTAGAAAAAATATACAAATTTTTGAAAACTTTACCTTATCATTATCTTAAGTTAAAAGCTTTTATTAAAAATTATCCAAAGCAAGTAAATCATCTCTTTTATAAACAAAAACTAATAGTCTTTCCTATTGCTGATATTAATTTATATATTTATTAAGATTTCAGGTAATATTTTTTTTTTACATCTTTATTACTAAAGTAAAGATAATCTTCGGTATGGTTATTTAAGAATTCAATACTGCATTCACATTTATTTTCAGGATATTAAAATATTATTATTTGGTTTTGAGTTTTACTCTATTTTATTAGCCTGCAAAAAAATATTTTATATTTTTAGCGAGTTTCATTTTCCTAGTAATTTATAAACTTTTTCTTAAGCCAATCTTGATTTATGTTTTTTAGTATAATTAACCTTAGCACTTAAGATTACTTTAACAATATTCTAAAGACCATAAAACTTTAAATCTTGCATATGAAAATTTATAAATTTATTATTTGAATTTTTAATTGTTTTTGATTTAACCCATTTTATAGTTTTGATTTTTTTAGTTGATTAGTAATCTTTAACTTAGCAAAAATGTAATTAAATCAATAAAACAAACAAAAATTATTGTTTTAATAGCTTATTAATATTATGTGTTACTTTTCCTAATACATAAAAATTCTAATATCTTAAACATAATTCATATTTATCATACTAATTACTTATACTTTTTTCTGTGGCGATTTCGTTATATCTTTTTCTAATTTAATCATGATTTCTTTATCCTCTAATATTTTCCTTGCTTTCAAAAGTTTTTCTCTTCTGTCATTCAAAATACTTGTCTTAGACGCAATATCCGAAAAGTACTCTTCGATTTTTTTCCTTTCCTGCATCATTTCCTCATAAAAAGCGATCTTCTCTGCTTGTAAATCATCATGTTCCTTATCTAAAGACTCTCTTTCTTGAACAATTTTTTCCTTTTCCTCATTGAGCATTTTCTCTAACAGTTCCATTTCAATCTGTTTTTCTTCTAACTCACGTTCTTTTACCATATTTTTTCTTATAATCTCTTCTTTAAACTCCTTTTCAATTCTTTCACGTTCTAACTTTTCCTCTTCTTTTTTCATATTTTCAATCCTTTCTTGTTCTTTTTTCTCATATTCTTTCTGGTCTTGTTCATGTTTTTCTTGATCAAATTTTTCATACTCTTTTCTTTCTAGTTCAGCTTTTTCATTTTTCTTCCTTTCATACTCGCGTCTTTCTTGTTCACGTCTTTCATAATTTTCTTCAACTCTACGAGCCTCTCTATCTCTATCTTTCATAGCCTGTATCCTAAGTTCTTTATCTCTGATTTTTCTCATAAAATGTTTCCGATCATGATTTTCTGTTTCTTTTATCACTTTACTACTATTATAATCACCACATGTATCAAATTTTGTAGCAATATCAGAATCATTAATGCTTGGCTTTCTAAAAGAACAAAACGAACTATTTTTTCTTTGAAAATATCCTGACTCATCTCTTAATATACCTTCAGTTGTAAACCTTGAATCATTTAAAGCAAAACTTGGGGGATCGACTGAAAAACCACTTTTATCATTTATACTCGATGAACGTTTTGCTCTAAAAATCCTAGGCCCAGCGTTTAAAAGTTCAAAGTTTAATATGCTGTTTGCAATACGTTCGTTTTCAATCATGGACTTTTCTTCAGTAATTTTTTTTATATCTTCTTCGATTGTTTTTTCTTTCCAGCTCACAATGGCTTGTTTTTCTTCAAGTTTTAAAGCTTTTTGTTCGATATCCCATTTGGTATTTTGGTTTTCGATTTTTTCTTTCATGATTTCGTTATGCATAGCTTCAAAGTCTTTTAGGATTTTAGAAGTTTTTTTCTCTTTCTCATCTAACTGCTCTTGTTGAGCTAAAATTTCTTTTTCTAGCCTAGTTTTTAAGCTGAGTATTTCCCCTTTCTCTTTTTCAATATTATTGTACTCTTCTTCACGTTGTTTAGACCAGGATATAGCTTGTTCTTCGAATTCCTTTTTTTTCAAGTCTAATAACTCTTCGTATTTAATTAAGTTTGATGTAGCTTTTTGCAAGTAGTCTTCCTTTTGTGCGAATTCTTTCTTGATTTGGTATTTCATATCCCTAAGTATATCTTCAAAAGTCTCTTCAAGTCCTTGTAAAACTCCATCTAAAGTATCAGTTGAAAATTTTATTTCCACATTAGGACAATACTTCTGGACTATCCTAGATAGCTCCTGACTATAACTTGAAGTATCATCAGTGTAAAAAGACTGGGTATGAGATCTAACTTTTTCTTTTTCATAACTCATAGAACTATGACATCTATTGATATATCCATCTTTCGGCCTTGCTCTTGGGTATGGATTAGTATGTCTTTGCATCATTATTTATTACAAAAAACTCTAATTATCCAAACAATCCTTTAAAATCCTTTTTTAACTTTTTTATAGTTAAAAAAATATTAAATAATGAACAAAACAGAAATCCTAGAAAAAAATACCACTAAAATAAGGTATTACAATGAGGAATTGAGGACGTCGAAAAAAACAGCAATAAAGAGACTTCCGAAACTAGGACAAAAAACTTTGGTTTGTGAAGACCCTTCTCATATCAATGTAAAATGTTTAACTCTGCTAAATGACATAGAAAGACTATGTGATAGTTATGAGCAGATACCAAAAGTTGATAATAAAGAGGAAGAAGTTAATAACCTAAGTAGCAACATAGTAGAAAAGCCTACAGAAGAGCCAGTTAAAGATAAGAAACTGAATTTTATAATAAACCAACTCAAACTAAGAATTAAAAAATACACAAAAGTCCAAGCTGCATATCCTGCATCCACCAGATTCAAAGTAATCTCAGAAACTGAAGAGAAAATCGGTCCTGGAACTTATAAATACATAAAATCAAGTAGACAAGAAACTTATGAGTTTTCTAATATCCCAAGACTGCATACACCTATTGCCCATACAATGCACACAATCGAATCTATATACAAACACAGAAATTCTTTAGTAGATGACACAATTATAAGAAAAAACAAACTTTTAGCCATAAATCCTCAACAAATCCGTGAAGAGTTCGCATTAAAAATCAATAATTTCAAACTTAAAGAAAAATATGCGAAAATTAAAAAACAAGCTATCGATATCAAACAACAACATGAAAAATCTTATAAACTCTCTGAAAAATTAAGAAAATTCGAATGGAGGACAACTAAAGAAGAAGTTTTTACAGTTCAGATATCTTGGGCTTCTTTTATAATATCTCTTGGCATGATAACAGTTTTTAATTTAGCAGGGAATATTAGAAAAGCTAGGAGGATTCGTAGTGGGAGGATATTAAGGAAGTTTGTTTTAATGACAAGATATTTAATTCGATTTTTAATGCTTTTGAAAGAAGTTAGGAAGAAAATTGTCATTAGAAGGATAATGGGTTTATGTGTTCCTTTTGAAAAATATGCTGGAAATGATGTTTTGATGAAGAAAAAAATGATTCAAGAGATTTTTGATAGGTCTCGAGATATGCCTGTGATAATACATATAATGGCGAAATGGAGGAAATGTATTATGATGATACAAAGGAATATAAGGAATATGATGAAAATAGACAAAGCTCGGAGATATGCTTTGGGGATGATGTGGGAGAGGAGTTTAGAAAACATACAAAAAACGAGGGTTAATGAAAAAAATCATAGGAGTATGGCTGTTGATAGGGTTTATATTATGCCGAATTTGATTAAAGAGAAGTTTATTAAGAGATTTATGAAGGATACTTTTATTGATTATGCGAAAGAAAAAAGGATGTATGCAGAAAATTTTAAGAATTTGAAAAACCAAGTGCAAAATAGCAAAGAAAAATTGGTTTTGATTGATAAACTTAAAAAACCTACACTTGTGCTATTTAATCAAAAGTTCAGGATCAATACTTATATTGAAATGGCTTATGCTTATAAGTCTAAAATTGGTAAAAAACAGAGGGAAATTAGGTATAATCAATCTAAGTAAAGTTAATAAGACATTGACAAGATATTTTAAGTAAAGGTAGTTATGGTTATACTAATAATTTTATAAGTAAGATTTTATATATAAGGGTTTATGGACCATATAGAAAAAAATTATGAAAATAAGCGAAAGTTATATTTGGACTCTTTTGCATAATAGAAATTAAGATAAAATAATATTTATCAATATATATAAAGCTAAAAAAACTAGTTGAAAAATAAATTATTATATCAAGAACAAGAGAAAATTAATACTGTCTTGCTAAATTTTCAATCCAATTTACTTGTTTTAATCCCCTATTATATCTAATATTACCCTAATTTTAAATGCAATAGTTATTAAATGGATGAAAAAACTATAGTACAAAACATCCTAAGCCAAGTCAGGCTGAAATACTCAGAAAACGAAATGCGTCTTCGAGAAGAAATCCACAAATCTTCAAGCGACCTAATAATAAGAGTTAAAAATCTCCTTGACACTAGCAAAAATGCAATGCCTGAAGAGGTTTATAAAAGATACTCAAAATTTCTCAATGATGTCCTTCGACTTAAACGTAATGGCCTTGAAAATAAAGCTTTGCTTAGTTATGAAGAAATTTTTAACCAAGAAATTCTTCCATATGAATCAAATAATATTAGAAAAGTTTCACATGGAACAGGATTATGGGGTTTACATATCAAAAGAAAAATCAAAGATAAAGCTTTGCCAAGATGTGCTAAATATTTTATTGCTGTAGCTGAAGCACTTTTTATAAAAGCTTTAAGTTTTCCTTTTGGTAAAATTAAAGAATATAAGATTAGACTTGAGATGAAAAAAATCAAGCTCAAAAATTTGGTATTGAAAAAAAGGTTGAAATGTTTGCCAGGGATAAGGAAAAGGTTTCTGAAATTTTCAGATGCATGCAGGAAGAAAACTTTGAGTATTAAACTTGCTGAAGAGGCTAAACAAAGATTAGCTATGCCTATTAAAATACAAGAANATGAGGGAAAATAGGATTTTTAAGGGAAAAGTTAAGTTAAAGAGAAAGTGGTTAATTTTTAGGTATTAATAATTTGGGTTGATTTATGAAATTTTCAGATGCATGCAGGAAGAAAACTTTGAGTATTAAACTTGCTGAAGAGGCTAAACAAAGATTAGCTATGCCTATTAAAATACAAGAAGTTGCTAAGAAAAATGTGTATAGTTTAAAAACTTATGCTATATGGCTTGGGGTTATGTATTTGGTCCTACATTTTTATTTAAAGTTGATTTGAAAGCATAAATAATACTATATTTATAGAATATATAATATGAATTATGCATATTGTTATAAGTCAGATACAAAACTATCTTGATGGAGTAAATGTTATAGAGCATCATAATTTTCTCAAAAATGCCAAAAACTACATTGGACTACTCACAAGCCAGTCTGGAACAATGCAAATCTTATAGAATAGTCTCCTGCCCTAGTCGAAAATTTCTAGTATTATTCGTAGAGTACCTTGACATACAGAAAAGAGTTGACTGTAATTCTGATCTTTAGGTACCCATATTTGTCTTAATCCTGTTGATTTTCATATATTTTTGATTTAATCGGTATTTTCAATTTGTTTAGTTGGTTTAAATCCTGGTATATAACCATAATTTATAGAACATGTACCCATAATAGATACAATCATTGCTATACCTATATATTGTATTTTTATACAATATCTAATTAATCTTGCATACTATAATACGTAGGAATTTCATCAGATAGCATAAATGTTGGTTTTCCAACAAATGTATAAACATAACCTTCACTTGTCATATATAGTCCCAATTTTTACTCCTATCATTTATATTTCCTATATGTTTTGGTAAAACAACAATATCAAGACTCCTAAACTATCTGCATCAGCATAAAAATAATCTTTTTGGGTAAATATCGGAGATGCAGTTAAAAATTTAGTAGGCAATCTTGAAGATGGTCCCATTTTAGGGAAAAATACAGCATTTATTAATTCTATCTCTTGCTCTTGTTAATTTTTCATAACTACTTTGCATTAATTTTGCAGAATCTGTTCACCAGGCTCATATTCCTATTTATGTAGCTTAACAAGATATCAGTAAGAAATGTCAAATGGATAAAAAATCCATAAATTTAGCTAAAATATATAATTATTACAAAAAATGTTCACTAGGCCCAATTTTCTTATGCATAAAATTACTATACTTTAATATATTTTATTAACCCCCCCCATTATTTATTTTATCATAGCTGTATCTTTATAATTATATGGATCCTAACTCAAATCTTATTGTGTATCTTTATAAATTGCTTCTTTTCATACCTTTTTCAACTGATGCTACTTGGATTTTGATCAACCCAATGGAAGAAATAAGAAATTATCTAATCAAACAATCAAAAAAAAAAAAAATCAAAAATTGTTTGATCTATCAAGATTTTCAGTTCAAAGACCAAGATGGTGTTGAATTTAATCATTTGGAAGGATTTAATCCTCTAAAAACATACTTTTTTATAGACACTTTAGCCACTGCACAAGAGTTCGCTCATCAAATACCAGAATATTCCTTTGTCATTGGATTAAATAAAATAGAATCATATCTTAATGGAATAGTTTTTGATGAAAATAAATTTTGGAAAATTATTTTTAAGACTAGCCCAGAAACTACTATCACAAGCATAACACCAATCTCAGTTTACAGATTCTTGATAACACTCAATAAAATTTTCAAAGAATTAATAAAAACTTTTAAAAAAGAGGTTTTTATTGCTGTGAAAAAAGCCAGTAATTCTGGAAAAAGTAATAACTTTAATTACTTTTATGACTTTGAGGCATTTCTACCAACTTTAAAAATGATTAAAAAAAAAATTGTGGAGCTCGGATATGTAAAAAAAACTAGCTTAGAAGAACTTATAGATTTAATGCATGCATTGCTTATAGAAAAATGTTATGAAAAAATTATTATTGTCCTCAGAGAGTTTATTGTAGAAGGCATTATAGAAAAAATTAAAAATCTAATAGTTTGCTGTAAATCGTGTAGTAAAGATTTTTTTGAAGAATTTGAAAATTTAAGTACATTTTTATGTAAATTTCCAATAAGTTATCTATTATTTAAAACAATTAAAAACTTAGAAGCCTCTGGGTTATATATCAGTTTTATCGTAGACTATTTTAGCTATTCAAATTTTGACAACCTTTTAGATGCAAATGAAAATAGTTTTTCTGTGAGAGTTATAGATGAATCAAATGAAAAAAACATTTTCGAGATAATTAAAGGGGATTTCACAAATCATATGATGAAACTTTTACAAAAAAGAAAAGTTATGAAAAGGCTTAAGAAAATTAATAAAATCCCCTTGAATAGTTCTGATGAAGAAAAAGCTCTGGAAGTTTTAAGACAAAATATAAAAAACTTGAGCATTGAAGGGTTTAATGAAGGAATGTATGAAATAATAACGAAGCACGGAAATTCATTTTTTGCGTATCCCAATGAAGAAGGGTTAGAATTTATGATAAAGGAGACTATTCCAAAAACTCTGCTTATTTTATCGGGAAAGGATAGAATCGTTAAATTCATAGGAAAAACTTTAATTGGTGGAAAAATTGCATTAAAAAGTTATTCCATTGACAAAATAAAGAGGAACGCAAGGATTTTATCAAATTTGATTTTAGTTGGCTCTGATATTGAAATAGACATTTCAAATAAAAGTGAAGCGATAGTTTATGAGGAGGAAAATGATAAAATAAAAGCGCTCAAATTCGATAATAGCGGGATATCTTCTAGTCTACTAAAAAATTCTACAGAAACAGAAGAGCAAAAAATTGATTTAGTAGAAAAAAAAGAATTTGAAAATATAATAAATATAGAAAAGCCTTATAATGAATTATCATATTTTGAACTCAATCAACTGCAAGATAAAATAAATGTTAATGATACTATTTTGTTATATAATAATGAGAGATTTGAAGTAACAAAATTTGAAGTCATCAAAGATAAGCTAACTATTGCAAAAAGTGCTTTTTTTATTGTATTGGCGCATGAAATATTTCATTCTATGAGATCAAAATTCGCCACAAATTTAAAATTTTCAAATAGAGCACCTGAAAAAAATTTGTATGAGGCTGGAATGTATATTGATAAAGCAGTGTACGGAAGCTGCATTCAATCAGCAAAGTTGAACCCTCAGAGAATGACACTCACAATCTCCAAAAAGGTCTTAGAGATCGAAGATTTGACTGAAAAAGAAGCTAACTCAATATTTTCATCTGAAGGTAAGCAAAAGACTGAAATTGGAGGTTTTGGATGTGATGAATTTGAAGATGATGATGAATGGATGTGCACTGGCAGGCTAGCTATGAAAAGACCAATTAGAATTGACTAATCCTTAATTAAGCTCTTCTATTAGTAAATTATGTATTAGGAATACTAAATATCATAAAATTTAAATCTTCATATTAAATTAATCCAGCATTCTAACCTTTTCAAGTCCTCAAAAGAGTTACCAAAAAATCAAATTTAAAACTTCGTCTTTCCACATAATCTCATATAAAATATCTCTATACTATCCAAATTTTTTACCTTTTACCTTTTACATTATATTCAATATTTAATTTTAACAGTACCTTCAAACACACCTTTTCAGCACATTTAACAAAAATATTATTTTTATCATTCAGATCAATAATCAAATAAATAATTTTCCAGTCCTTTAAAAGATAGGCGATATCTTATATTTAAACCTTTAATTATTAGATTTACA
>MPUH01001041.1:0-25330 GCA_001970955.1 Stentor coeruleus
GGTTCCAATAGATACTGATGCTAAGGCAACTGTTGCTTTTTGAGCTACATTTTTAGCTTGTTCAACTTGCTGAACAACTGAATCTTGAATTTGAATAAAAAGATTACCTGTAAGCTCATATATTGAAATTATAGAATTTTCTTTAGATATAAGATTTTGTGAAAGAAGGATTTCCAATTTAGAATTTTGACCTATATTTGGAGTGTATAATATTTTAACCTCATAAATGTTGCTATCAACATGCACAATAATATCTTCCTCATTAAGCTCATTCATCAAAGGTTCAGTAAAAACTATTTTGACTAAATTTTCTGTACTTATCGAAATATATGCTGTAAATATATTTCTTTGACATTGACTATTTACTAAACTATAACCTTTACTACAATAGCATTTATTATCATTATCAATAGTACTATTTTCCTTAAACATGAAACACAATAATTATCTGAATTACACTCAGTACATAAACTAGGACATTCAGAGCAATTATGATCTTTATAATTAAAGTAAAAACTAGATGGGCATTTTTCACATGAATTTTTTTTAAGTATGTATGGCTCCTCACAATAAGAGCATGAATTAGTTTTATATGAACTGCAGGTAAGACAATGAGGATCTTCACAGAGCTGACAACTAGTTGAATTTTTGCATCCATCTAAGCAATTAGCTGCACAGGCCTGACAACTACTAATTGTTTCATTATAGAATGAGCTGAAGTCACAATTAGGAATACAAGTCTTAAGCAAAGGATGGATAAGACATTCATTTAATGTGTCTGTTTTAATATCGAACTTGGGCTCTTGTATGTAAATTTCTAATTGATAAAGGAATCCTATGAAAAAATTAGTATAATTATCAGTGCCGAATATTATTGGAGACCCAAAGACATCAATAAAAGGATTAGAAGATAATGAAACTATAGAATCATAATTCATGTTTATAGTAAAGCTCACTGAGGTTAAGTTTGTGAAAGAAACTGATAATAAAATATGATTCCACTGTTTTATATTCAGAGATGAATCAGAAATATGACTGAGGCTATCATTGTAAAGAGCTATGTTAAGGTTTAAATTCATAGCTTGAGTTTTAATACAAAAAAGTGTTTTATTAGAGCTTTCCTTATGCAAAATCGGGGCTGAACTCGAATAAGGATTGAACCACAAAGAAATATAAAAGGATAAAGGCAGCAAAAAAAGTTTTTGGTTGTAAGGGAATGTAAAACTAGAGCAATTAAAATAGAATCCGCGCTGAAAAGATGGGTGAGGATCAAAATCATCATAATTTGGATAAAAATCTTCTGAAATTCCTACTAGAGCTTGAACTTTATTGATATTGTCAATAAGTACCCCTGAAACTTCATTAAAATAATATTGAATAACTAAAGGATTTTCACTCATAATGCATGTGCCTCCCATTTCTAAATATCCTAAAGGGCACTGTTCAATACAAGTAGTATCAATAAGTATAATTTTACATTTCAAGCATTGAGACAACGAAGGTCCAAAACAGATTTCACACTGTGGGTGACACGATTCACATTCAATGCCATTCCAATAAAAGCCATTATTACATAAGCATTCTCCATTCATTAGCGTAGCATTTTTTTTGCATTCAGTACAATTTACATTTTCTGGCCCATTACATGATTTACAAGATAAATAGCATTTTTCACATGTAGTTTCACCAGGGTAAAATCCAATATCACAAACTAGTTTAATACAGTCAGCTTCAGAACGAGTATAGTAACTATCACATACACATATACCTTGAGACAGATTTGAATTAATATTACAAGATGTGCAATTATTTGAAGATTGACCTTTACAAGTCTTACATGAAATATCGCAAGGTTCACATGAAGTGTCTATTAAAGTAAGACCTTCTATACAATCGCATTGTGTTCCATTAAGGGTAAATCTATCATAGCATGAAAGACAGTTATCGAATTGGATTTCGCAAGTTTTGCATAAAGCAGAGCAAGGCGAGCATTGAGATGAGTTTCTGAAATAGCCATCTTTGCATTTACATACTGAATTTGTATATACACTGTCTGAAAAACAGCTGGTACAGTTTCTTGATGATATGCCAAGACAAGTTTGACAGGAAGCATCACAGGGACTACAGTTTAATCCTTCTCTTGTTGTCCCAGAAGGACATAAACATGTGCCAGAACTTAGACTTTGCCCTTGATTGCATTCTGTGCAATCGCTTTCTGATGCTCCATTGCATGATAGACAGTAATCATGGCATTTAACACACTGATTATCTATCAAGAAATATCCAGACTTGCAAATGCAATATCCTTTTGAATTTATAGCATTATCAAAACAATCAATGCATTCACTAGCAAGTATACCTGAGCAAGTCTTACAAGTTTTTTCACATTTTTCACATGATGAACCATTTCTCCAATATCCATCATTGCAAGTACAACACCCACTGACTAAACTAGAATTTACTGCACAACTTGAGCATTCTTTGTCTGTAATTCCAGTACATTCTAAACAACTAATATCGCACTTCAAACATTGCTTGCTACTCCAGAAATATCCACTGTCACATACGCAACTTTCATTTACTAAATGAGCATTATTATAGCATAGAGTACAATTATCGAAAGCTGAATCTTTGCAACTACGGCATTTTTCATTACAACTATAACACATATTTCCATTCCACACATATCCGTTACCACAAGCACACTGATAATTCTCTAAATATCCGTTATCAAAGCATTCAATACACTGGTTAAACTCAATTCCTGAGCATGTTTTGCATTTTTCATAACACTTTTCGCATTTATTATTCATCCACACAAATCCATCATCACATAAACACTGACCATTATCCAAATGAGAATTATTGAAACACCCTAAGCATGCATTTTGTCCAACCCCTTGACAAATTCTGCATTTCTCATAGCAAAGTTCGCATTGATTGTTATTCCAAAAATATCCATCATTGCATATACAGTAATTATTAATATTCAAATATGAGTTCGCATAACATTCTGTACATGAAGAAGCTGATATAGTTGTACATGCTTTACATGTTAAATCACAAGGACTGCATATATTATTAGACCAAGCATATCCAGTATCGCATTTGCAAGAATTATCAATTTGTAATATACTATTACTAGTGCAAGACAAACAATTTGTTGATAAAGGACCTGAGCAGGTTTTGCAAAGAGAATCACATGGCAAGCATGAAGCTGAACTAAGATAAAAACCTGATAAGCAGCCACAGCTTTGGTCTGGTAAACGAGTAAGCAAAGCTTGGCAAGTTGTACAATTAAATGGATCATTTGAAACACAACTAGAGCATGTAACAGGGCAAGCGACACATGATAAGTAATTCCAATAAGTTCCTGTTGGACAAAGACAAGTAGTACCGCTTTTATTCATTCCTGTAAGGCAGGATATACAATCTCCACTAGTTCCACCTGAACATTCTAAACATATATTATCACATTTCTTGCATAGATAATTTACAGAATCTAAATAATATCCTTTGTTGCATTTACAGATTCCCTCAGAGAGAATAAAAGTATCCTTGCATATTTCACAATTGGTAGTAAAGTTACTACAGGCATAACAATAAATATCATTGCATAAATTACAGTCAGTTGTTCTTCTACATCCATCACTACAAGAATTTAAACAGGCTGTGCATGAAGTTCCTATTAAAAAGGAGTCAAGACTACAGTTATTCACACAGTTTATGCTTGAATCACTAGTGCATATTGTTACACTAAGACCACTAACAGTAAAGTTAAAGTTATAGACTTGAAATTTCCAGAGAAATCCAGTAAATGATTCAGTGGAACTCCCTAGAATTAGTCCTGAGATTGAATCGGTAAAAACTCCGAAACCAACCATTTGGATTTGTGAAACACCACCTTGAAGTTTTATAACACAACCTTGATTTCAATTATAATAATTTTAAACATTAACAATTAGAGCAATCCATATTCTTGCATTATTCTCAGAGAAAATAAATTTTGAACTATTAATTGAAACTGTGATGTTTATAGTTGTATTTATATTGAACCCTCCTTTTTGTAAAATTATTCCACCTTTCAATTGTTTTATATAGAATATTAAAGTGAAGTTTGAGCTTAAGATAAAGTTAGAGCTTGTTATGTAGCTTGTATTTTTAAAATAATAACCTCTTTGCAAAGCAGGAACAGGGTCACTTGATGGTCCACTTGGATATAACTCACTTCCTTGCCCACTTGAGAAAATTATATCACTGGATGAGCTTTGGATTTTGTCTAAGATTCCATCAAATTTTATATCAATGATTTTGAGTAAGGTCTGCACACAATTAAGCCCAGAAGCAGAAAAACCATAAGGACAAATAGAATCACAAGTGTTATTATAATAGAAGAAGCCTGACTTACAAGAAAAGCACTGAGCTGAAGTTGATCCATAGCAGTCTACACAGTTTATATGGCAGCATTTGGTGTTAATAGTATTTAATTCGGTATTTACTATGCAGGGATTATAACTATCAGGATTACAAGTTGAATTGTAGTTTGTGCATATGCTGCATGTTAGATTTGAACATTGATGGCATGTGCCTGGATAAGAACACCCAGAAACACAAGAGCTATCACAAATTCTTATAGCACCATCTTGATAATATTTATCTACTCCTAAGTTCCATAGGCATGTTGAGTTTAAGCTCGTACCGCAAACATCAATTGCTGTACTAAAATCAGAAATTACTTTTTGCCAGACTTTTAGAGAATATATAAATCCAGTCATCTGCGTTGTTAGGGTGATATACCCGTTTATGAAAATTGTTTCAGGGTAACCATAAAATGCTAGTCCATTATATGTCCCTATATTATAAACACCAGTCATGTTATAAAATTTGACAACTGTTGAATTTGAGACAAAGTCAAATGTAAATGCATTAAACAGCCAACAATTGTATAAATAAATATAAGGAGTTGAGGAAAAAGCAAAATAATCTTCTGAATTCATTAAATAAAAAGTTATATATGAGCCTGGCCGTGCATATAATCTTGATCCAGAAAAATAATTTCCTGCTTTAATCATATAAAACCAAGTTGCAATTGAGAATTTGTAGTTTAAACTAATTGGAGTAGTACTTCGTAGATTAGAATCTGAATCAAAATACATTCCCCTGCTTTTTATCGGCACTGGGTCATCTGGATCAGGATTATTAAAAGGAGCATATGTTTCAGCATTAGCCCCTGATTGAAATACTGACGAGTAATATTTCTGTATTGGGTCAAACATCAAATTAATAACTGGCGTGTCTAGATTAGTAGGGTCATACTTATAAGGTTGATAAATACATAAATTATCTATGAGGGTAAAACCACTAGAGCAAGCTGTGCATCCAAATTCCACTCCTGTAGTGCAATATTTTCCTACTTTGCAATTAGGTGGAGTATTACCGTTGCTGCAGGCTGTGCAATGCTCCATCAAAGGACCAAAACATTGAGAACAACTGCTGGAATAGCAAAAATTGCACGTGCTTCTTGTGCACCAAGGCCATGATGAGCAACTACTAGGACAATCATAGCATGATGAACCAAAAACATATTGATTTTTATCGCAAATAGCACTTGGCCCTATAATGTAAACAATAGGATTTATGAGATTATAAATATCTATTTGAAAAAAAAATCCTGAGAAACTTACTCCTGCAAATGATCCGATATACAATTTTGCATCAGCTAATTGTGCACGAAAGTCTGAATAGCTTAAAGAAATAGATTTTCCATATATATATAAAGTAATAAGTGACGGAGTTGTGCTCACATATAAAAAATGACTTTGCCATAAGCTAGCATTATAAGTATATTGTACTAATTTAGTTGAATTTCCCGTTTCTTCAGTTATAAAAAATGATGCGGTGAGATTTCCTTGTGAAATTTCAGTTTTTAAAATAGTTGTTCCATTTCCAATAACCTCAAAAACCGTGCCATTATCTTTCACAAAAAAGCAGAAATGGATTGTCAAGTCTGGACCAAGAAGTAAAGGATTATCATAAACTAGCTTGCTTGTATTTGCAAAATAAAGGCCTCTAGGAAATGTTGGAATTGGTCCCTTTTTTGAAGCATCATCGAATCTAATGCCATCTGGTTGAGAAAAACCATTTATACTAGTAGCGTTATAATGCATCTGACTGATGAATTGCGACTTAAACAAGGTAAGTGATGAAGTCTCTGTGCATTGGTTTGGAGATGTTGTCACAGTCCCATATCCTGTTGGGCATAAAGATAAACAAGCCTTTGATTTGAATAAGTAGCCAGCTGAGCAAGCTGTACAGCTTGAAGTTGTGCAGAACATTTTCAAAGCAGAGGAAGTTGGAGTAAGTAGAGTAAGAAAGAAACCAAAAATCAAGACTAGCATATTTTATAAGCTAGGCTAGAAAAAAAGGTCAGTTTTTAAGTTAGAAATAAGTTTGGATGAGAAGATTCACGCATTATATAGATAAAAATGAAAAAGAAAGTTTCACTTGAGAAATAACCTAGAAAAGTTTATGCTGAAATAATTATTATTTTTGTTGAATTAATTTGAAAGAGATTGAAATATATATATGGGAAAAATATATTTAAATATGATTTACGTATAGCATTAAAGATATTAAGGACAATGCCTGACCCATTTTAGTTAAGTATTATTGCAATGGTGCCTATACATATAAATAAAATTTTTATAAAATCTTAAGATCTATATTATTCTATCTAAAGTTATTATTTCTGAAAGGATATGATAGTACTTTTAAAAATGTTATCAAAGATGATTTTTATTAATTTTCGCTATATAAATTTCATCAAGATATAATGAAGTGTTGATTTGTAATCCTTATTAAAGTTTCTTCATTTATATCTTTACCTTTAAAAGAAAGGATTTTTTCTCTAACGTACATGCAATACTAATCACTATCCAAACTCCTTTGACTAGATGACATCTATTATACTTATTCTTATTAAATTTATTCTCATCCACCTCAACAATAATTCCTTCGCTACCTATTATCATGTCATTTTCATCTAAATATTGCTCTATTTAGGTGCGAAAGATAAGAAAATATGAGCTTACTGTTTCTACATGAGCAGTTTTTTTATTTTGATTTCATTAAGCCAGTAAGCAATTTGCATTATTTTCAGTATTCCAAATTTGATCTTTCAAAAATAAATGGACTTTATGATTTTCTAATCAATTATATATTGCATATTGGGTTAATACTAAAGCAGATTATTGCTGTAAAATATAAATGGTTTAATTATTTAACTGAATGATTAAATCTAACATTTCTATGCATTTTTACTATAAATTTCAGATATTTATTGAATTTTTTCTGATGAAAAGTTACATAATTCAAATTTATGCATTAAAAGTAGCAATTCTAAAATGATATATGAATAGCATTTATTGCAATATATAATAATATACATAAATATTATTTTTATTAAATAACAGATGATAATAAAATTATAGGCATTTATTCTTAAATAGCACATATGCAAACTATTAAAATATATTTTAACTTATATTATTAAACTGTGATTTCTTGCTATTTTTTATGTTTTTACTTTTGATAAAACATAAAGTTTGATATTATTATTTATACAAATATGAGTGATATTCAATCATACTTAAGTATTTTCGCTGAAAGAGTGGAAATCTACAAGAAATGGGACACTCATCTCCGAGATTTTTTAGCAAATCGCAACTTTACAGCCTATAACACAGCTATACAAGAGACAACACAATCATTAAGAACCTTAAGAGAAAATGTTAAAAAGATTGAATACCCTGATAATCTTACAATTATCATATCAAGCATCGAATTGCTTGAGGATCAGCATCTAAAGGCTAATGTTGAATACCACACAGGAAAAATTACTGGAAACAGTGATAGCAGGAATACTGTTAGGAAAATAGAAGAAGAGATCATGGAATTAATTCAAGAATTAAGTAACGAAGAAGAATCATAACTAATAATCAAAGTTTAAAGGTTAAAGTTTTGTAAATTAGATTTTTTATTCATGCTAGGATAGTAAAAGTTATTCTTTCGAAAAATTTATTTAGTTTATAATGCTAAAGTATTATTAGAATATTTTATCCACAGAGATTATTAATATTATATTACTTAGACTCAAACTCTAACTCTTCTGTACTCATTTCTACTTCAGGTGAGGGAAGTTCATCACCACTACTGCTTGATTCTTCATTATCTAATATAAGAATATTATCATTGATTGAAGTAGGAAGCTTTTTAGGTCGTGGTGGAATAGTACTTAGGATTTCATTAATCTTGTTAAAACATGTTTCATCTATTTCCGTATCCGGAAAAGGCCTTTTGATAAATTTTCATTTTCACTAGAACTGTATTGCATAGAACTATAACCTAGCTTAAGCCTTTCAAGTTCCCCTCTAAGCCTTGAATTATCATCTTCAAGCAATTTTATTTTTTCCATATAGTCCCCTTCAGCATAAATATAACTCACTTGTTTATCTAAACTTAATGAATCGAATCCAACAATATCATCATCATTTTTATCAAACTTCGGTACAGTCTCAAAAGCATTTAGTTTCTGCTGCAATTGTTGATTCTCTTCTTCCAATCTTCGAAGTGATTCTTGCAAATTTTTATTAGCCATATTAATTAAGTCCAGTTTTTTTTCCAAATCCTGTGTTACATCTTTATAATCTTCAAATTCTTTTATTAGCCCCTCATAAA
The DNA here is from genome assembly GCA_001970955.1 of Stentor coeruleus. NCBI lineage: Eukaryota > Ciliophora > Heterotrichea > Heterotrichida > Stentoridae > Stentor > Stentor coeruleus. The sequence continues at coordinate 8,737 of MPUH01001041.1, forward strand.
GCTCTTCAAAATTTAAAGAATTCATGAGAATCTCATAAGGCTCTTCAAAATCCATTGAGAATTCATGAGAATCACTATTTTTTGACTAGTTTTCTTCACATTCCCTTCTGATTTTCTGTATAATCTCTATTTTTTGACTAGTATTTTCAGTTTTTTTAACCTTTTCCAAACTTTCAAGTTCATTAAGCAAATATGAAAGCTTTCCATTTGACACTTCAAAACTCTTTGCCAATGTCATATCTTGTTTTTCAGATAAATCCTCATATACACAAAGGTCTTTTGTCCCAGAATCATCTGAAAGTTTTTTATAATTTTTTCTCTGATGTTTTATAGACTCTTCAAGTTCTGGAGGCTTTTCTAAGGTCTTTGACAAATTTTGCAAGGTTTTGAATTCTACGCTTCGAGAAACATCTTTTGATATTTTTCCTACTTTTTCTTCTAAAGACTTTATTTTGTCTTCATATTTCGGAACTTCAGTTTTGTATTCATTGATAATCTCATGAAGCTCATCAATTGTAGCGGCGTTTATTTCTTGTTTTTCTTCTAAGTCATCGATAATTTTTTCATATTCTTGGAGTTTTTTTAGATTGTCTAGGTTTTCCTTTTCTGTTTCTTCCATCTGACTTATTATTTTTTCGTAGTACTCAAGTTGATTTTTTTGTGATAACTTCATTTCTTCAAATTTCACCCCAATAAACTTCATTTTACTTGCATATCCTTCAGCTTCCTCATCCTTTTCTTTGAACTTTTCCTTCATCTCAATAATCTCTTTATTTAAAAACTCGATTTTTTTATCAGCCTCTAATAGTTCTCTAATACTTTCCTGATGCTTTTGTTTCTCATCTTCCAATGTAGCTTGAACAGATAGCAAATTTTTCTCTAGTTTCTTTTTTTGTAATTCAAGTCCAACTATTTTCTCTTCACTATCATAATTCTTAGCAACCCCTGAAGTGTCTAAAGATTTTTGGTTTTGGAAAATAATTTCGTTTGCCAAAGAAAGTTCTTGCAAAATCCTATTTTTTTCTTCATTAATCGAAGTTATCTCACCTTTCGCCCCAGCTAACTCTTGACTCAAAGCTTTCAATAATGAGTTCAATCTTTTCTTTTCAGCCTCTAAAACTTTGATTTCCTCTTCTATTTCATTTTGTGCAGTCGCATAATACATTTCATTTTCTTTGGCTTCTTCTCTAAGCTTGTCGATTTCTTGTTTAAGCATGATATTTTCTTCCTATTTAGCATTTACATTAAGTGACTCAATATTTTGAGAAGATTTTGAAGTGGCTTCAGAAATCTGTTTTTTAAGGTTTTCAATTTTTCGGTTTTTATCAATAAGCTCTTCGTTAGTAGAAAATAATTGCATACTATGACCTTCATGGGTTTCTAATAAATCACTAAGTCTTCTACATTCATTTTCAAGGGTTGCAAGTTTTTTCTGAAATTGTTTGTCACACTCTGGGACAACTAATATGGAATTTCCACTTCGGTCAACAGAAAAGCATTTAGTTTCTACTGATGTTGATATCGAGAAATCTTTTTTACTAACAATTTTCACTTGTTCTCGAAGCAGCGACAATTGTTCTAATAATTCGTTTTTGGTTTTTTTATCTTCTAATATTTGTTTTTCTAAGTCTTCGATTTTTATATGCAAATTATCAATTTCATCTTCTTTTTCTAAAAGCAAATTCCTGTCTATCAAAAGTGATTTTTTTTCTCTTTCTAAATTTTTGAGCTTTTTAGCTAAATCTTTCTGCGTTGTAGCTAAATGTGAATTTTCTGAATTTAATTGTTCGATAATTAACTGATTACTTTTTGCTTCTTTTAGTAAGTCATTATATGCCTTTGAGATTTTCTTATCATCTTTCACACATTCTGTTTGTAGATTTTTTTCTTTAAGTTCATTGTTTTCTCTTAATATGCACTTTAATTTATTTTCATATGTTAGCTTATTGTTTTCAATATCTTGTAGTAAACTTTTCACACGTTTTTTGTATTTATCAGTCTCTTCTTCATAATTTTTAATGTCTTTAGTCAGTGATTTGATTTCTCTTTCATGCTTTTTTTGTATTTCAAGCTTTTCCCTTCTCATTTGATCCAGACTTTGTTTAAAATTTTCAACTGTTGCTTGCATGTCTTCAATATTTTCCATCATAATTCGAGAATTTTGGGTCTTTGAAACAAGAGATTTCTGCATAAGTTCAATTTTTTGAAGTTTTTCTTCTAAATTATTGATATTTGATGAAAAAATATTAAAATTCGTCACAGCTTTGTTAATGCAATCAGTCATCCTACCTTTAAGCTCTCCTTTGAGATTTTCAATAACAGTTTTAGTCATGTAATCATTATTAGGACTTTTAGCTTCGCTTTCAAAGTAATCTTCTGCGCTTCTCATGTAAGGGATTCGATCAAGGCGTTGCTGTTCATTTTCCTTGATTTTTCTAAGAAGTTTCTCAATATCCCGATTTTTTTCTATTTCTTTCTTTTCAAATTGACGAATCTGATTGTTTAAGTCTAAAATTTCTAGTTCAAGTTTTTTTATGTTTTCCACAGTGTCATGAGTTTCTTCACATTCATTCTGTTTGCGCATCAGTGCTCGATAAAAAGTCATTGATCTAGCTTTTTCATTTTCTAGCTCTTCTTGAATACTTTCTGGGTTTATCGTTGATGAGTTTTTTATCAAGTTTATATATTCCTGCATACAAGAAATTTCAGACTCATAAAATGATTTCATCTTAGCTATTTCACTTTCCTTTTTCGCCAAGTCATTTTTTGTATGTTCTAATTCAAGTTTCAAATGTGCAATCTTAGGCACAGTTGTCAATTTAAATGCAATCTTAGGCACAGTTGTCAATTTAAACTCATAAAGCAAGCTGTTTTCTTCAGCTAATATATCGATGGTTTTCTTTAGATTATCACTGTCTTTCTCACTGCATGATTTAGGCGAACTGAACCCAGACCTGGCTAATTTAGCCTGCTTTCCGCCAGCAGCACTTCTTGGACTAGCAGTCCTAATAGTTTTCGGGGAAAGTTTCGACTTATACATTATAACCCATTACAACAATAAAACTTATAATAAATATGGAGGTATTCCAAAATCATATTCAGTACCTTGTATGCATGGGATGTTCTAAACTTCTTGGTGAAGGCTCGCTTATATGCGAACTCGGACATCCATTATGCACAAGATGTGGGACTATGGGTGATTCTTGCAGTACTTGTTCCAGATATGCTTCAGACGTCAGTTTTGCTTCAACACTTTGAGTAAACTATGAGCTAGCTATAATATTGAATAAATGCTTTGCCAGATGCAAAAATTCTGCTTGCAAGCACTTTTTCCCTTTGTCAAAGTACGAAGACCACTGTGCCAATTGCAACCCACCGATGTATGTGTCTTGCATTCTTGGCTGCGGAACTGTAACAAGTAACCTCGGCCATCATTTGATTAAAAAGCACGAATATCGTATTGAAGAAAACTATAGCAATGGGTTTTTAAGAGTTTACCCAATTTCTGATGATTGGAATAATTCAGTTTGGCCGGAGACGGTGCTTGAAATATCAGAAGGAACTACTTTGCTTATTGCCCCTAAAGTAGAAAAAGATGTTTTCAGTTTGATTATGTATAATTTAAATGTTGGGCCTTTAAAAGTTAAGGTAAAAGCAAAAAAAGGCTGGTCAAGTTTTAAGTTTGAAGGAACTGTTCCGTTTTTTGATGAGAGGCTTATTAAAACACAAGATCCAGTTTTTTGGAATTGTGATGCTAATACGCTAAAGAAAAGCTTGCTGGAAAATGATGAAAATGCAAAAGGTTTTTTAAAACTCGCTATAAGTATATTTCATATGAGTTAAATATTTTGTAATTGGAGTTTTTTGCTTATGGTTTAGGAGAAAAAAAAATTATAGAATTTTTACTTTAAGTTGTGAGGATTGTAGAGGAAAGTTTTTTTATAGAAAAAATAATTAAAGATTTTCTTGTATAGAGAGTTGATTTGGTAAGAGGAAAAATAAAATTAAAATTTCTTTTTATTAAAGATTGCATTCTATGGTTAAATTATTGGGTTTATATATAAAATTCTCTTAGCTGCAAAGATCATTCAAAGACTTTACTAATCTCTAAAGTTATTTTAAATTACCTATTATTTTTTAGCAGTTTTCCTGTTTGCATGTATAAGAATACAAAATTCTTTTAAATTGATTAATCAAAGTAATTTAAGTTTATTTCAATAAGATTTTATTCTCATCTTATCATTCACACTATTTTTATATTCTAATTCAACATTCTTTATTTAAACTTCTTAGACTTCAATCATCACTAATAACTCTTATCATTATCAATAATTATTGAGTTCTTTAAATGGATTTAAATGAAATTTAAAAAAAAACAGATAAAATAAAGAAAATGATATATGGTTAAGAGTTTCAACAATTAAAAAAAATTCTATAGAGAGGGCTACAGCTTAGACTAACATAAAAACTGAGAGTGTAGACTATTTAAGTTTAAAATAATTAAATAATCGTAATAGCATTATTATTTATATAAAATTATCTATAATCTCAGCCTCATAATTAACTTTTATAATTACTTATAAGCTTAAACAAAGAAACCAGTCATAAGATAAAACGAACACGATTCAGGGCATTATGAAACATCTAATGAAGGCTGTATACCAAAATCAATGTCAAAATAACTACAGTGACCATTCAAAACTTGGGGTCAGCATTGACTTCCGAGTAATTTTAACAATTAAAAGCAGGTTCAAAAACTCAACTTCCAACAATAAATGGATGCTTTTATTTCAGAAGACTCTAGTTTATTCACTTTAATCAAGTGCACCGAAATCCTTTATGCAGTTCTCAAGCTTCACATATAGTTATTTAACAAATAATACAAACTCATCGACTTTAAAGAAGTGAAACAAAAAATTTGCGTCTTAAAACTGACAAATTTTAAAAAATCTTCAGCAAAAATTATAAAAGATAATTATAAGAGAAAAAAATCCAAAGCTTAGAAGAAAAAGTATGACTTTGCTAAGTATAAATTTGATATTAAAAAAAACTTAAATATTTTTGTACTGCTGCGGCGACTATTGGACTTTCATCTCAAACTGGAATACTAAGCATTAAAAATTATATGTTTCTATATATCTTCATAAAAATATAACTATATATTATCAGTGTCACTATGCGATTGATAGTTTTTTTAGTGAATATTGGGCAAATTACTATATCAACTAAAGATTTATAGACTATTAGTTTTATAATATATGCCAAGAGTATATGAAATATTTTCTAGATAAATACTTATGACTCACAAGGATGAACTTTTGTTTCAATTAGCATCTAGATTTTAGTAAATTACAAGACTTCGGTTGGAATGTCTACGACCCAGAATGTGTATTTATAAACATTTAAATATAAATTCTGCGAAAGCTACCATTCAATATTATTTCAATCATTTTCAATAAACCCTAATGAACTAGAGTTCATAATAATTTTCAAAATAAAAACTGAATTCTTACAGTAGCTTAGGTTGGAAAAGCTTCAAGTCTTTTCAGAAGTAGCCAGCTTTTATTAGAATATTTTATTCAAGATTCAAAGAAGATGAAGAATATATGGTGAAATCAGGTATAAAATATATAATTGATGCAGACCAAATGTTAGTACCCGAACTAACAAAATTAAAGACAAAGACTTTGAGTATTCAGCTTACTATGCATCATGTAAAATATACTTTATTAATATACAAGCATTTACAAAATCCGGGCAAGCTACTAAGGTTAAAAAAACATAATATTAAAAGATGATTTAGATACTTTTATATAACTCTAAAAGGATGAGCTATATTAAGAGTTTGATTACAGAAGTTAAAGCGGTTGCTGATTACTTTATTTACCAAACAGCCTCGGCTTTGGTCTACTGTTCAGATGAACCACTCTTCATATATAAACTCTTTAGTCCAGATCCTCATCGACCCCTTCTTAAAGAACTTTTTATAACTTTAAGGTGTTGATTAGCAAAAATTTAATTAGTTTTGGCCATAAATTCAGGGATCAAGGTTCGTGTACTAATTACAATTCACCGATATTTTTCCAATTTCTTGACAGAGTATTTCAGATTATAAGATACATCCCAATGATTATCAATTTTCAAATAGGAATTTTTTTCCTCGCTGAAGCTGTGAACTCCAGAAAATATGGAATTTGATGGGCAGACTCGGAAAAAAATTTGCTGGCAAGACAATTCTGTGTAGAGCAAGAGGCTGAAGATTTTTCCAATTTAAATTACAACCAAAGTCCAGTAGAAATCTTAGATATCAACTTAGAATTCTAGTTTAGTATTTTGGGATTCTTTTTATAAATGGAATGTCATTTAGAATAGTTTTAGGATAAGTCTTTTACAGGGATATTCAAAAAGGAATGATTGTTTCTAGTATTGAAATGATTCAATAGCGTAGACAGTTTTGCTATTTGAATAAGGAGGGATTATTTATATAAGACCTAATACTATTAGATTATTATTCAGCAATTGGCAAAAGAATTATATGTTCTGTGGCAAAAGAAGAAATAATTATAAGGAGAAGTGTATTAGGCTTATGCAGTAAGCAACCATTATTTAAATAATTTTTTTTAAAATACCAAGTTTTCAGGACAAAGAAGATTTTGTCTTGTAATATCAGTGAAAATATAATTATAAATTTTCATTCCTTCATACAACTTTTAAAAAGCCACCTTTAAAATTAAAAACTTACATTATTTCTCTCATTCTCCTATCCTACCGCAGACCTTGTAAAAATCTGCCTAAGAAAATAAACCATTGTAAAATATGGATGACTATAAGCCATTTGTTTCATTTAACATTACAGTACGAGAGTTTACAACCACGGTGTCAATTACCCGCTGCAACGAGATTCCCAATGATTTTAAATCATCACAATTAGAGATTATAAGTTCAAAGAAAATTCTAGCGTGCGAAATCTGCATGTTAAACTTTTCATCCCAAAAAAATCTTGATGCTCATCTAAGCTCATCAGAATGTCTAAGAAACTTTAATACTTAGTAACTAATTCCTACTAATTATATAAAATCAAGTTTAAGGTTACGCTTTTCAGCACAATCCAAGCTTTTTATTTGATGAATGATTACAATAGAATCTTTCATATATTTTCATGTAGCTTGGCTTAAATATGCTTCAAAAAACCTTTCTGATTTAGTTTAAGAATCTTTTGACTAATGAATTTTGAATATAGCTTCCATAATGCTAGAACTTTTTCATTGTGCTTTTTGAAATTTATCTCAGTTAGGAATGCTAGGAAAACTATAGTTTATAAATTCAGTTAAGCGTTTTGACTTTTTTATATAACAAAGCTTGGTCTTATAGTGTTTTTTGAGATTTGAATATTTTAAGACATTTTTGTTGCCAGAATTATACCTTGGCATAAAGATTTTATAAACTGAGTTTTAGGCTTTAATAACTAATTTATTTTCCTCAAGTATAAGCTTGGGTATTTGACAGAAAATTATTTTTCAGATATATGTGCTTAGTCTTCAGTTTTTTTTTGGCTTGAATAATTTATTTTACCTTGAGCATGAGGCTTTATTCTTCAGGGATTGACAAATTTAGATTATTTGAGTTTATTTTTTATTTTGGTTTGATGAGTTAAAGACTTTGAATATTTAGCAATTTTTACCTTAGGTATTGAATTTGAGGATTATGCTTATGGCTACCAATTTAGTTAATAACTTAATCTTTACAGTATTTTTTTGAAATAGGTATTTTTAGTTTGATATTTATTATTACTTGATGCTTATGAGTGATTTTCACCTAGCAATCTGAAAGGAAAAAGTTTCTCAGTAGAAAATAGAAATTTTTTAAGGAAATTTTTGGTTTTTAATTTTTAGAAGGGTATAAGGAAAGCTTCTGAGGCAGAAATGCAATAAATTATCATGGTTTAGCTTCGAATTCTTATAAAGTTTATTCATTTTCATAGTTGTAAATATTGGATTAAGTTTAAGGAAATTTTAATATCTTAACAGAAAATTATTTTTTATCACAATTAGCATTTTATTTTGTTAGACTGTAGCCCATGCGATTTCCAAACTAAAATCCATAGCCAAATTAAACAATTCCAAATTGATTGTATAAAATTCTAAGGTTTTCTTAATAACTCATAGAATTTCTTTATAAGCTTGCTCTTCTTGTGTAAGTAATTGTAAAATATTATAAATTTTCTTTTGAGGATATTTTTTTATAGCTTTTATCTGCTTACTACCTATTTTCATATTTAAATCTAGTTTTTTAACTTTAATATACTTTATTAGATAAAACTGCAATTTAACTAAATTTGTATAAGTAAAAGATAGGCTTTCTTCAATTCCTTATTATTATTTTTAAATATTTTTTATCATAAATTTTCATTTGCTTCTCTAACTCTTTATATTTCCTGTTCCACAAATGACCTATTTAGAATAAGAAAAACAGCCATTACTACTTAGGAACTAACTAAATATGATCTTACCGGCTACAGATAGAGTCCACTGATAGCCTGCGAACAAGTAAGATTTACGCCAGCAATCCACAATTCATTGCTAGGGCCCTATGCATCCCAAGGCAGGGCGTTGCACTTATGAGCAGTCCATTCTCCTACCATTTGTTCAACTAAGCAATTGGATTGAACTCACTCCTTATTCAGGTGCTCTACAGCCTTATTGACACTTTCATGATGCTTAAACACTTGCTCTCACTCCTGTCTTTCAAAGCATCTGCCGAGGTTTGGACACCCCGTGTTGACCGGGGCTTGTAAGAATAGTCCGTCCAGCAGACTATAAAGCTCTTGCCTATGGTAGGTATCACTTAGGCTTCAGTTCTCCCGAAAACTTCTTTTTTGGGGTCTTATCGGAACACCTTCTCCTAAATGACCAAAGACATATTTTTCACTTATTTGGAATTTTTTATTTTTCTCATAATTTTTAGTTTTTTCATTCTTCATTTCTCTTACAAGTTAATATTTTCTTCCTAATTTTCTTTTTCTTTTTCTCTTTCTCCTACTACCTATTTTTCTCCTCTATATTTTTTCCTTTGTCTAAGTACCATGTATGATCTCCTACTTTTCAATATTTTTTAACAAAGCTTGTTTTAAAAATGCTTAATCCTTACAAATAAAATATTTTCAATCATACTAGCACTATCTTCAATTATCTTAGCTTTTTTTTTGATCTTTTCATAAGCCTATCTATCATATTATTTTCAATGCCTAATTTATTTTTAAGTTTTTAATTCTTTATTCAGTCTATTCGATTGTGTCTGAAACTTCAACATTATTCAGTCCTATTAATATTGAATTCAATCTTCATACTCCGTACTTTTAATAGTAAAAAATTCTTCTTCTTGGCTTAGATTTTTTAATACAATGCCACAAGGTATTTAATCTATATTTATTGATTTTCTATATTTATAATTTTAAACATATTTTGTACTTTATGAATTCATACCCCTATTTTCTACTTTGATTATTTACAAGTTGTCTATGGTTTTATCAACAATAATAAGCTTTACTTCCTTTTACAAATTTGAATTATTTTTTGATAAAAATTATTTGGGTTTTTTCACTTTGGCTACTTTAAATTTTATCTTTATACTATGTTTACTGTAAAAAAAGCTTTCTTCAAGTTTTTTTATATCCATTTTTTAGTTAATTAACAAATTTTGTGAAATCTATTTAACTAATAACAAAACTTGCCTTAAATCATTTTATATATTTCTGATAGTCTTAATTAATAAGTCTTCATCAATAATATCAGCATCCATTAAGTTTTCTTCATCAATATTGAGTTCCAAACTATGTGGGTCGCCATTCAAAGCAAACTCTTCTTCAGAAGGTTTATTTTTACTTAAAGTCATGTTTTTTAAGCTCCCAATTTGCTGATATATAAGAAAAGTTAACCCAATTTCCCCAATAACTCCACTAAGCACACAATAAGTCACTCTTATTGCATTATAACTAGTTTCATTGTAAAAAAATCCAAGTCCAGCAAGAAATCCAAAAAGCAAAACCCACATTTGAAAAGCCCCAAACACAACAATTGTATCATGCTTCTTATTAAGAGTCTTAATAATGCTACTATTCATAGTAAAAAACCCTATCCCAACAAAAGCATACAAAACAATAGCAATTTCCCAACCATCTCCTACATAATTGACTATTAAAACCAAAGATATTTTCAACAACCCAACTGCAAAAACACTGATATTAGCAGGAATACTCGCTTCAAGTAAAATAATATTTCTAAAAAACTCAAGCCTTGAAATTGTTAGCAGGATAAATATACTACTGATTCCATATATAAAAAAATTCGAGTCCAAAAACATTGTTTGGGAAGAATTTTGTGTCCCACAGGAGCTTGCGGCAATTCCAGAACTTAATAAAATGCATAAAGTCCCAAATTTTTCATGAAAACTTAGTGATAAATCATGGTCTGCTATGTAAAAGTACTTGAAAAATACTATATGTGTTGAGCTTAAAAGGATAAATGTTAAAAAGGGTAGATATACTAGTGAGTATAGGTCAAGGGCAAGTCCACTAAGAAATATTAATAATAAGATTGAAGGTTTTTGAAAAAAAGAAGGGGAATGAGGAATTTCAGTAAGTGTGCTGTTACGATACTGAGAGAATTCTTGAAGTAAGCTTCCAAAAACGCATAGTCCACAGTAGATAAAATGCCCTGGCACCATTTATATAGCATGTCTAACTGTGATGAACCTATGAATAACTTCAGTCCTCCAAGTAACTATGAACAAACAGGATTTTCTCCTCAAAGAACTCAAAAAGCAACCACAGATGAGTATGACTTCCACAAAACCCAAATGGGTAGAAAAATACGTATTAATGACCATGAAACTCAGCGTAACGGGCTTGAAGTACGTGCTTTAGGAGATAAATCATATAAAAAACCAGAACATTCAACAGGCTTCTATAAAGAAGGTGGACTCATATCAGGAAGTACAATTTCTAGTCGTATTCCTCATCAAGGCAAAAGTGCAGCCAACAATGACTTTGCCACTGTTCTAAGCTATGAAGCTACACGTCCTAAAAGAAATAAATGGAAAGATCGAGAAAGACAACTTAAAGAAGAAGAAGATAATGACGCTATGAGACAACTTATTGAATGGGAAAAAACTATACTCAAAGAAGCAAATCCTAAATACATTGACCCTGATTTATCTGATGGAGATTAATAATTGACTAAACTATTAGTTTTTATTTGCTTTTTTGATGTTAAGCCAGCTTTTATCATCTTTCAACGTCCTATTAGCTCGCATAATTTCCATGCCTGCCTCATGCAAAACAATACTCATAAGTTTCATCTCTTTATTCCACGAAATCTGTAATTCTTCTCTATTCTTCTGCAAACATGCAATTTCTGAGTTCTTCAACGCTAATTCATTACGGATTTTCTCAATCTCTTCATCATGTTTTTTACGTTGTTCTTCCTCATTCCTCTTTAAAAGTTCATAAAGCTCTGCTTCTTTTTTATTTTTTTCAACATTAACTTGTGACAGCAAATCATCTTTTTCTCTAAGATTCAGTTTGAGACTTGAGTTTTCACTTGTAAGTTTCATAATATCTCTTTCTAATTCCAAGTACTTTATTTTATCTACACTTGATTCAGTCATTTCTGTTTTATTTTTTAATATATGCAGCTCACTTGTTGCTAAACGTTCACTTTCCAAAGCTTCCTTAAGTTTATTTTCAAGTTTCTCCTTTTCTAATTCAGCAGTTTTCAGCATTGCTTCACCAAGTGTGATTTTATTCATGAGTTTATGAATTTCTTCTTTCCCTTCCATGACCTTCTGCTGGACTTCATCTTTTTCTTTAAACAGTATTTTCATATCATTTAGATGGTTTTCACGTTCTTTTTTCAACCTTTCGTTATCATCAAGAACATGTTCTAACGAAGCCTTATCTTTTTCTAGTTCACTAATGCGTTTTTGGAGTTTCCCACTATTTTCTGTTGATATGTTCAAATCGCTAGTGAGTTCTGAGATTTTATTATTCGAGTCTTCTTTAAAAGTATTATATTCTTTTTTCAATGTTTCTAGGTCGCGTTTTGTCTCTAAATTTTCGCGTTTTTCATTGTTAGCTTTTTCTTCAGCATTTTTTTTCTCTATTAGCACTCTATCTAACTGTGCATTTATCTCATTTATTATATTTTCACTACCAGCTTGACTTCGAAGTTTACGATTATCCTGCTCTAATCTAGCGATTTGATCTTCATATTCAGCTATGATATTTTTTTGCAAAGAAAATTCTTCATCTCCTCTGCCACTATCCTGTCTATACTTCAAGCTTTCTATCTCATATTGCATTTCCCGAGCTTTGTTTTCAAGAAAAGTTTTCTTTTGTAAAAGGTCATCTTTATATTTACTCAAGTCTTTCATATCTTTTTCCCTTTCATCAAGTTTATAAGTTAATTCAGCAACACGTTCTTTTTCTTTTGTATGCTGTTCTTTGAAATAATTCATAGTTTGTTTTAAAGATTCAACTTCAGCTATATCTTGTTCATATTGATATAATTTGTCTTTGAAGTTTTTATTATCTTTTTCAAGGTCTTGGATTTTTTTCTTAAGCACGTTATTGTCTTCTAGACGCTTTTTGTACATTTCTAAGGTGCCTTCAATTTTCCCCAGTTGCATGATTTTCTCATTTGCAACATCTAAGTCGTCGCGAAGTGTTGAAACTTCAATAGAATTTTGTTTTTTGAGTTCTGATATTTGGGTCCTCAGCTCTTGAATAGTATTATCCTTTTGTGAAACCTGCATTTCTAACTGAGTGAGGTTCATATCCCCAGGGAATTTTTTTGCGCTTTTTTTGTCAATTTCATTTTCCAGGTCCTTAAGCTGTTTTTTCAAAGCATCCCTTTCGTCCATGAGGTTCTCTTGTTGGGCCGCTATTTCCTTCAAAGAGTTCTCAAGTTCTTCATTCTGAAGGTTTAGACTGCGATTTTCTTGTCTCAACTGCTGAACATCAACTCTGTGCTCAGCTGGCTCTTCTTCATACGCAGGTTTTTTTTCGATTTTTTTCAAAATTTTTTGAATAAACACCATAAGTTCTGTTTGAGAACGCTCATCCAAACTTAAGATACGTGATATATAAGCGTCTTTAACTGGGCAATTCAACACTGCACCCATTACAAGCTCTAAAAGATAGAGCATATTAGCTTTGTCCCCACTTCTTGCTATAGCTGAGGTTTCGATATGCTCAACAAGGTTAGTGTGAGGAATACGAAGAACTTCAATGAAGTATTTTTCTAAACCTTTTTTGAGTTTGTTTAGATTTCCAAGTTTTAAAGCGAAGTTATCACGAACTTCTCTCGGTACACCAGAAATGTTGAAGATTTCAGCATGACTGAGTAAAGATTACATTTGGTTCATGAATTCTAGAAGCAACACACCATCACTGAGGTCTGAAAGCTGCTTGCATTTGTATCTGAGATTGTTAGAATTGATCTATGTAAAGTTTACCCAAGCGATCAAGCTCCTTTCAAGTTCTGCCATTTAAATTATTCTTAGATTTTTCTTATTTGTAATGTTGTTTTTGAGTATAATAAATAGTGAATTTTAAAAAGTTTAACTAGAGCACTAGAAAAATATTGAAAACTTGCTTGCTTTAGAAAAAGGTTTGAATTTGTAAATTTTTTTTTTAATTTCTTCCAATTGAAAAATACTTTTTGAAGAAAATTTATGATGGAAAGATAAGATGTTTGTATGATAATTATTGCATTAAGGAAAGAAAGTAGTTTATTAAATTTGAAAATAGTTGTTGTGAAAAATTTTATGGTTAAAAAATATATTTTTTTTGAATTGACATTAGAATAACATATTTTAAAGTGAACTTTTGTGATAAAGTAGATATTGCTTATTTTGACATTAGAATAACATATTTTAAAGTGAACTTTTGTGATAAAGTAGATATTGCTTATTAAGCAGGTTTGTTCACGCAAAAAAATTTTTGGAGATGAGGTGAGGATAAATAAAAATACACGATTTTACTTTCATAATTTTATTTGTCATTAAATGAAAGAAAAAAAATGATTATATCACGAATTTATATAGCTTTTAAAACTAAACTAAACTAAACTAAGATAATCTTTTATTATTTTTCCATACACCTTTTTCCTCTTTTCCTTTACCATTCACATAAGTACCGTTACCTTCTTTCAATCCTTTAACCCATTGGCCACAATATTTTCTTCCATTAGGCCAAGTAAAGACCCCATATCCATGCTTTGAATCATTTTCAAAGTCTCCATCATATATACACCCATCAGTTGTTAATAAACGACCTTTTCCATTAAAGCAATTATTTTTCCACTGCCCTTCATAGACTTTTCCATCACTCCATTTAAAAATGCTGCTACAAAAGTTTCCCTTATAAACAGAACCATCCATATAAATAAATTCTCCTTCTCCATTTTATTTTCCCATAAAAAATTCGCCTTGATAACTCGATTCATCAGCCCATTTTTCAACTCCTTTTCCATACATTTTGTTTTCATGCCAATATCCAAAATTAAAAGTACCATATGTATCATAAGATGATCCAATCCTTCTGCATTATCATTTTCTAAACTCCCTTCATAAATTTCTCCACAAGCATATATTATCCGACCTTTACCCCAAGCTTTACCATTTTTAAAGTGCCCAATAGCCATTTTTATATTCTTTTCAACTTGAATTCCCCTTCCTGATTTTTATCCATTTAAAGGAATGATTTTAATGTCAGAAATATATAAGAAATAAAATAGTTATAATCAAAAGATTCCAGAAACCTTGGATATCTTCTTAACTTTTTTGATGCAAGCTTGCAGCCTGCTACCTAATATACCATCATGGTTTAAAACAAATAGTTATAAATGGATGATTTTCTTTACCCGATGCACATGCTACGAAGTATTGGAATAGGTGATGTCGCGATTAGCCACAGAGATGCAGCTGGACAACTATTCTTTCAAGAAACCAAAATAATAGATTCCCCCGGTGCAAAGAAAAATGCATTGATCCGTTTCTACAATGGTGGAACAGGCTTCATTATCAGCAAAAAAAAAATACCTATAGGCCAACGGATGGTAAAATTAGCACTTGTACTGACGGCTGGCCATGTTGTATGTGATTCAGTAACATTAAAACCACATTCCCAAGAATTTTATTGCTATCTCGAAAGTGGGGGGGTTAGAAGTGCTTATTTAATTAATTACTTCATGGATGACTTTCCATACGAACTGCGATCAAGCTTAACCTCAGCCTTCTATTATCTGCCCGGCGACATCGCCATCCTCCTATTGGAGGTTATAAAAGGAAAAATTGACTCTTACGAAATTGCTACAGATATAATAGTGGGAAAGGATTGCTTCGTCTCTGGATATCCCAAAGTACCAAAAAACATTAAGTACTGCCTTCCACAATTACAAAACCTTACCTTTGATGAAATTACTAATGAAGCCAATAGGATATTCTGTTCCTTTGATAAAAAAGTCTTTGCTGAGGGAAAAATAGAAAGTGAAAATAATGGACTCATTGAAATCTCATGCTCGACAACGAATGGAATGTCAGGGAGCCCAATTATTTCTGAGGGGAAATTGGTCGGTGTATATACAGGTGGCCCTCCGGTTCCAGGACAAAGAGAATCACTTAAAATTATACACCGCTTAAGTAAAAATGAAAACCCCGTAGAAATTTTTAGAGAAATCAAGGACTTGGAAAATTTAGACATGCACTTTATAGACCCAGTGTTTCAAGAAATAATAAATGCGCCAACCACGACAAAATTTGGATTACTTAGCAAAGTAATGGCTGGTGAAGTGCTCACTCAAAAAGAAATAAAAGAAATTAATGGATTGAATCGTCTACAAGAGAAATACGAACGTTTTGTCAGTGCAATATCATCGAATCTATCAAATATTGTCTATAATTCTGTGGTAAGCTTTACTAATAAAGATTTATTTAAAGCAAACGTTGGTATATCGATTAATCATGGAGCTTTCAAACAGAAAATTATAAAAATTATTGATGAATTTTCAAGGTGTGCAACGTTTACGTCTCTGGATGAACTCATTGTCCACCTTAAAAATCAATAAAGATTTTATTAGTTTAGCTTTCAGATAATAATCTTGCTTTTAAAAGTTTTTGTATTTAAATATTTTAATTCATAGATAAGATAACATACATTTATAATAAGATTTCATTATCTAAATTAAGTTATTTAATAACTATAAACTAAGTAAATTCATATGTGATAAAACTCATTTCCTTGCCCACTTGAGAAAATTATATCACTGGATGAGCTTTGGATTTTGTCTAAGATCCCATCAAATTTTATTTCAATGATTTTGAGTAAGGTCTGCACACAATTAAGCCCAGAAGCAGAAAAACCATAAGGACAAATAGAATCGCAAGTGCTATTATAATAGAAGAAGCCTGACTTACAAGAAAAGCACTATGGTGTGGAAATAAGGTATCAATAGAATGAGCAATTTTGTATTTTGAACTTCTCTCGGTACACCAGAAATGTTGAAGATTTCAGCATGACAGAGTAAAGATTACATTT
>MPUH01001042.1:0-25313 GCA_001970955.1 Stentor coeruleus
TATGCTGCTGGGAAATTACATGCTGGAGACCTTAAGCCAGCTATTTCACGGCTTATAAATGAGATGATACAACCTGTGAGAGACCATTTCCAAAATGACCCATATGCTCGTGAGCTTTACAATAAAGTTAAAAGCTATCAAATTACTAGATAAGATAGGTAATTAAGATATAAAATCGATATTGTGTGAATAGTTGTGATAATAAATAGGATGCTAAGATATAAAGTTTATTTATGAGTTTGGCTATGGATATGAGTTTTATGATTATTGGAAAATAGGACAAGCTACAATGTGAAAGGTAAAATTTTGTCTGGCTATCTAAGACTGTGAGCTTGACAATTTTCTTGCTGATGGAGGATTTGGTTTAGCTTTAGGGCTTAGATATAGAAATTATATTAAAAGTTTGTGTATATCTGGGTTTATTAGAAAAAAAAATTTCCCTTATATTTGAATGATAATGAGTTTTCTGATAGTCATTAGTATTTTAATGATTAGAGAATATAATTTGACTTATACTAAGATTATAGAGGGCGTTAGTTGATAAACTTTGAGAATTTAGTATTGATATTGTGGGTTATAATAATAATATTATAAAATCATAGTGAAATTGTGTTTTGGATAGTACTGAAAGTTTTATATATAGGCCAAAGAATGATGTTATCAACTACAGAAGATTTTATTAGGAATTATGAATTTAAGTTTGAAAACTATGTGTTTTTAACGTGTGAGTATTATGATTTGAATTTATTTAAAAATATTATTGTTATTGTACAAAAGAATTTTTTGGAAATTACACCAGAGAATTATATGTATGAGGTAGGAGATAGGAGGTATTTAGGATGGGGGGAATTGTTATTTATAAGAATAATAATGTTAGCATTAAATGGGTTTTTGGTATCCCGTTTTTTCGGGAGTTTTATATTGTATTCAATTACTCTGAGCCTTCAGTTATCATGTATCCTTCTATAAGAAGTAGAGAAGTTTTTGATAGATCTAAATCAATGCATAGATGGATTATAATAACTATCTTCACTTTAAGTAGTTTTGATATCAGTTTCATTGTTTATTGTATATGCTCTTTATTTTAAAAATACTCATAGATGGCTTAATACAAGTATTAGAATTAGAGCTGCTAACTAGTTATGCGATATTTTAAGTAATAAATGAAGGAGTTTAAAAAGAGAGATTAAATCATCATCAACCCTAACAAAATTCCCTAACCTTACACACAAAACTAACTCCTCCAAAATCCTACAAATTTTCATCACTTTAAAAACCTTCATTCTAAATCCCTCCTCATTTCCACACCCTCTCTTAAAAACTTCTAAAATCCTCCATAAATCTAATCCTATACCTTCCTTCATCCAAACAAATCATCAATCAAATCTCTATCATCATCAATCTAAACTTCACATACCGGTTCAAATTTCTAAATTCTAAAATTCTAAATCACCATAAAATAATTTAATAAATGAACACATCCAGCGCGGGAAGAAGACAAAGAATTCATTCTCTAAACTCAGCAACAATAAACGCTTTACAATCCTCATGCAAATCTAAAGCAAATTGCCCAACACCAAGATACTCATCATTTAATATCGACTCAGTCCTCGCTCCATTATCAACTGTCCAACCTTCAAAGCCTTTTAAATTCCTAAGTTTTGAAAGCTCGACTCCAAGTGTAAAACATAGACGCCAGCCAAGTATGCTTATAAAAAACGTTGACCAAATATATAGTTTTACTAATGATGAGAATTTTAGTTCTGATGAAGTTAGTGATGAAGAATGCATATCAGGAATAGCTAAAAATCAAAAAAACTCAATTTTTGCTTCGACTACAGATCAGAAGAACTCAGCTTGTAGTTCAATATTGAAGAAATCTGGTTTAGAAGATGAGAATAGTAAATTTGACACGACGATTATTGGGGACAATTCTATGACGAAACCTGATGAACATTTTTTAACGTTAGGGATGAATAATGATGATGATGGAAGGGAAACACCTTTAGGAATAGTCCCAAAGCGCATGTTTTGTGAAAAATGCAATATGGAAACGACTACTGTTGTGTCTTTGAAAATGCCCACGCTGCCATTTTGGAGAGTTATGTGCTGTATTGGCAGTGTTACTGATACTTGCTCTGATTTGGAGAATATAGATAAATTCCAAGAATACCAGCACAGGTGTAGGAAATGTAAATTGCTTCTCAGCCAGAAGGGTTGAGTATATAATTAGTAATTATATATTGAAAATAATAAATAAAATATTTCGCCTAAGAATAAGTTTTAAAGAAAATTATAATATATTTGAGAGTAATAATATGTGTTTTGTGGTAGTAGATTATTTTAGGATGTAGTTTGAAATTATGTTTAAGGATGATAAAGATTGCGGGAATTTCATTTTGAGTTTTATAGAACGATATAATATTAAAAAGTATGGTTTATTTGAGATAATTAAGATGTAAATTTTTTATATGAATTGTGGTAGGTTTATGATTTTATTAGAATGATTTAGCTTAAAACTATTTTTTCTCTAAGTTTGTTTTGGTGAAAATATTAAGCTCCTATTTATAGCCCTTTGATGTTTTTTATGTTTGCTATAAAAGGTATTATAAAAAAATTACTATCTCTAATTATCCAATTAAGCTAAAACTATTTTTCCACAATAAATCCCATCCTATCTATTATTATTTACAAATATCACCCATCCTCACTACCCATCAAAATAAATCCATCATATTCCTCACAAAACCTTAACCTTTTCATAATTTCCTCATCCTAAAAACCAAACCTACACCTTCTTCACAAATTCTACCACTAAAACCGAAAACTCTCAAATCTCCCAAAACCTTCCCTAAAATAATTTTCAACCCATATCAAATACCTATCATTCAACCTTCATTATTCACATTACAAATAACCCTACTATCTTCATACTAATAAATAAAAATATCAATGCAAGACCTATTCCGACAACTGGAGCAAAAATTGGAAGTGACTTGTGCTGACGAGGGTGTCAAAGGGGCGCTTTTCGGTAACAGTAGTGGGTTCTGTGTGGCAAGTAACAAATTGTCACCAAGTTTAGCAGGGTCAGCCTATGCCTTGTTGAATAAAGCAAGCAAACTTGCAAGAGTCCCAGGCGAACATCCAACAGTCCATGTAGAAGGTCATAGCGACGTTTACCTAATAAAAGGCAACGACGATTACTTTATTTTAGCTAAAAAAAACAGAAATTAAGCAACTAGTTACACCCTAAAACACGATACTCTTTTAAAGCCATTTGGACTTTTTCACTCATTTCAGTTAACCCAAGTTGAAAAAGCATACACAAGCATTCTTGAAATGTTTGAGAAGCTTGCTGGTATTGCTCATTGTGATGATAAAGAACACCCATCCAATAAATTGCTTTGACTTTTATTTTTTCATCAGTTTCGATACCTTCTTTCATCCAATAATGATGGAGAATCAGGAAATCGTGCATTGCTAAAAGCCCATCATCAACACCAATTTTATACTTCGCGCTGATTTTACCGATTTTGTAGAGGAAAAGGTAGTGGATTGATACAGAAAACCCTGGATTTGCATTGTCACCTATAGGTGTGCGAGAAAACCTAGCTTTAGGTAAAGGTTCAGGTGTTCTCGACCCTAAAAACTGGTTATCTTCATTAAGAATAGCTCTTGATTTCTGTATATCATCTTCCCCTTCTCCAATAATCAAAGAGCTTAAATTCCTTTTCGAACACAACAACTGAATTCTTTGAAACTTCAAATCTTCATGAGTCCTAATATCTTTAAACTTCGCTACAATTTGTGGTGTATTAATCAAATCCTCAATCGTATTTGCTTGTTGTAATATTCTTGTATATAATAAATCTGGTATATAAGATGCTGGTTGTACTTGTGCTAAGCATTTATATATAAGTATTGCTTTATGTACATTGTTAAGTTTAATCAAAGATTTAGCAAAAATCATATGAACTTCAAGCCAAACCTGTACTGGTATCGATGGACTCCGGCATTTATTTATCATTTTTTCGCATATTTTTTTAATACTCGCATAGTCACTTTCTTGTCTTAAAAGTTTGACCATAAGGAAAAATGATTTCATTTGAACTCTTGTTGTTTTAAATGAATTATATAAAGCTTTTAAAGCATCATCTTTGTAGTCAAATTTCCATAATGCTTGAGATTCAAGCATTTCTCCATATAATTTGTCACATTCTTTGACTATTTTTACTAATGTAGAAAATTCTTCAATCATACCACTTTGGAAGTTTTTAAGAATATATTTGATTCTATTAAAAACTTCGATATTTATATAGCAGGTTCNATTTGATTCTATTAAAAACTTCGATATTTATATAGCAGGTTCCAAGAAGATTTTTAAGTTCTTCAATTTTAGTGTAGGTGCGTTTTTCTAAGGTTGGGTCTTCTAATTTGCTTTCTATATCTTTAGAGAAGTGAATAAGAGCTTTTTTGATAGATTTAAAAGCTAAGATACGTNCCAAGAAGATTTTTAAGTTCTTCAATTTTAGTGTAGGTGCGTTTTTCTAAGGTTGGGTCTTCTAGTTTGCTTTCTATATCTTTAGAGAAGTGAATAAGAGCTTTTTTGATAGATTTAAAAGCTAAGATACGCTCATAAAGCCGAAGATAAGCTTTAGCAAGCCAATAGTAAATATGCCCATGACGATTTTCAGAGCAGATATTTAAACATTCTTTTAATGAACCTATTGCACTTCCTAAGAAAATATCATCTCCACTTTTTATACAAAGTCTAGCATAGTGATATAAGTATATAATATAAACTGATCGTCTTGTGTACTCAACTTGTAAAAGCTCAATAGCTTGTTTTATATTCTTGACCTTATGCAAACTTCTAGCATAATTCAAACTTATAAGCACTTCATAATCTTTCATTTCCTTTATAGACAAGTAAGCTTTTTCTATAACCCTAAGCGACTTTTCATAATCCTTAGTAAAATAATAATAGAAATTCCACATCATAATAAATGCTTCAGGTTTATTCGGCCAGGCTTCAATCAGCGCCTTGAGTATTTTTTCAGCTTTTTTCTCATCAAAAAGCTGAGTCCAAGCCAAATACCCATAATATTTATCCATTTTCAATATCTTACTCGCATAAAACTCCGGCCGTTCAATCTCTTTTCCCACTTCTAAAAAATCAGACATAGCGATTTTCATCAAAGCCCAATAAACTTCAATTTTCTGTATTTTTGCCATAAGAATTCCTAATTATTTCTTACGATAACACAAACTTTTGATTTTATAAGCTTGTTTTTTCGTTTTTAGACATAAGGATTTTATAACAATCAACCAAATTAGATATGAAATATCGTTAGGATCTGTTGATAATACTAATTTCAATTGTTGTAAAGCTAAAGTATACTTGCCTTCATAACAGAATATTTTTGCTAAGCCAAAATGCCCTTCACTTGGGTTGTCAAGATTGGAGATTATGTTTAAACATGTTTGTTTGAATTTGACGATTTCTATGTCTGGAAGAAGATTTCTTAAGGATTTGGCTATGAAGAGCATAAAACAATTTTGAACTTCGATTTGGGTATTGATTAGTGGGGTTTTGATGATGATTATGTTACTACGTTTGTGTTGAAGTTTAGAGATTGAAGAGATGTGGACTTGGTGTGATAAGGGGGAGGCTTGGTGATCTTTCCTAAGTTTTGATTACATTTTTTCGGTGATTATGGTGTTTTTTCGGTTTACACGGATTTTAGATGTGATGAAATGGAAAAAATCAGTTTTTTCTAAAGTGATCTGGCTTTTAGTTGACATTTTAGTATTATAATTTGATTTATTATTTTTTTGTTAATGATTGATGAGATTGTGAAGAAGATTTATAGGTGTTAGGGTGTTATAATATTTAAGGCTGATTGGTTTATTATTAATTTATAAGAATAATGAGTATTGTAATTAATGCTCAAGGGTTATAGTTTTATATAAAACAATTTTATTTTAATATACTTTGAGTCTCAATCTTTTATAATGTTGACGCTATTAAGTTTTATATAAAAGCTAGGAATTCATGTTTAACTTTGTGATATTAATTTTTAAAATATTTATTATTACAACTACTAACTATTTTTCTTCTTCTTTATTCTAAAATATCTGAATACTATTATTATAAAGAATATTTTATAATAGCATTCAGGGTAAATCAATCCATATTCAATGAAATGACCTAAATTATCCTAAATTATTTCTGCATTGTAATCGCAAGCTTCTTGAATGCAAGCCTTCTCATCATTACTAAGATCATAATACCCACTATCAGTAAATATAACATTATAAGGGTTTGCAATTTCAATCATATTGCATACAGTTTTTCCTCCATCGTTAAAAATTTTTTTATTCCCAGTTAAATCAATAGTATCTAACCCATTTCTAATGACAATAGGCAAGAATTCTAAATCATTTTCTTTAAAATCGCAATTACCAATAACCAGTCTTCCACCATTATAACCATCAGTTATTTCCTTAACATTCCACCAGTATTCATGAAACCTTATATATGTTAATTTACTATATGAACTCCAACATATCAAATCTTCAAAAATAGAACTATGAATTTCCTCAGTATTATTTACTGTAAGTTTTTCTAAATTATGATATAATTTAGACTCGAAATCTTCATTTGATGCATAATACAAAGAGTTTATTTTTAGTGATGCTTTTAAAATATGCGGATTAGAAAAATAATAAAACTCATCAACATATTCGCCAAGCAAACTTGAAGGATATTCATTATTAATAAGAATCAATTTTACGATTTTCTTTTGCTTATATAATTTGATAAATTTTTCAGGATCATTTGATACTGGGAACTTATTTTTTTCAAGGATAAGCGCTTTAAGATTAGGCGAGCTTATTATCAATGCTAGTTTTTCAAATTTGATTTTAATTTTATAGAGTTTTAAGATTGTCAGGGAATCAAGTGATCTTAAGCTTTTAGATATGATTTTAGTGTTTTCGGAATTTAAGCTAACTCTTGTTAGAGATAGTTTTTTAAGAGAGGTTAATTCAGATAAGCAATTTAAAGCAAATTTAGTTTTGTTTGGTGTTAGGTCAAATTTTTTATTATCAATATTTAGTTCGGTTTTATCAGATCCTAAACCGTGAAAAATTTCCTCAATCTGATGGTGATGATATTTTTTGAATATCTCTGAAATAATAATAGGCATAATATTAATAAAACGATTTTCTCCTGTTTGGCAATATCCAGAACTGAAATCATTAAAATCTTCTTGCTCATTTTTGATGAAATTATATTCTTTTGTTAAAGCAATATCATCACCTTGTTTAAAATTATTAAGATTTACGGAATTCAATTTTCTAATGTTTTTATTGATTTCTAATAATTTTAGCATTTCTAGACTGTAATGATATGAGTTTTCTATAGGAAAGTTTACTTCAATACTATCAAGATTTTTATTATTTTTTACTATTCCTCTCATGCAATTGATGAATTTTAAATAATGATAATTCTCACAGCTTTTACTCATATCATCATACAATATTGTAAGCTTTTTCAAATTTTGTTTGAGTTTTATAACTGAAAGCAATTTACAAATTAAATCAACATCGATGTTATCGTCATCATCTGATTTTATTTTTGATATGTAGAGTTTAAATATCTGCAATGAGTTATTATTTTTTATACAGTTTATAAGAGATATAAACTCTGGCTTGGTAGCATTCATACTGATAAACTTTATAATTAATAAATTCTCTAGGACTGAAGTAGGATTATGAATGTTAAGTGAAGAAATATATTGAATTGCAACTAATTCCTGCTCTGATATAGTTGATTTTTTAATATTAGCAAATCGATCATTTGTTGTTTTGGGGCGAAAGAAAACAATCTCTAATAACTTGAGTTTTGGGCAGAAAGCAGATAAAATAGCAGATATAATAAAAGGACTTTGAGATGAAACTGAAAAAAGGATTTTTAAACTTTCTAAGTTTGGAAGCCCTTCGAATATTTTCAAGACTGGAAAATGTATCGCTCTTATTAGAGTTTGTTTTAGGTCAAGACTTTTCATATCTGTAATTCTAGATGCTACTAAACCCAATAATATCGAAGTTGTATAATGCTCATTATCTAGTGTCCCACGTGCTAAGTTTTTTGAAAAAAATTTCTCATAATTATTGGCAGTTACTTCTTCAACCATCTCTTTTTGAGGGATTTTAAGTAATCTCATAAAAACTTCATAAAATAAAGTTGGATTAGCGCCATAATGATACCTGAAAATAGGGACATAAATTTTACCTTCTATGCAGCTTTTTATATTAAACTTGAAAAAGAATTCCAATTTTCCATTACGAGCACTTCTTAATATTACCTCACTCAAAGATTCAATAACACTATATGGGCAATGATCCAAATAAACAAAAAGTTTAGTAATATTCGATTTCTCAAGCATACTATCTAAAGCTTCAACATATTGCTCACAGCTCTCTAAATCATTCACAGCACTTGAAAACAATAGAAAATCTACAATATTTGTATTTTCTATAATAGGAAATATACGTAAAGCTAATTTGACAGAAGATAAATTTATTAAAACACCTAGCAAATGTAATGATCTCAAAGTTCTGCTAAATGTTAATGCTTGAAGAAAATTCGAGAATTCTAAAACTGAAGAATTAATATGCAAAGATTGCAGTTTTTCTGAAGTGATGAGTAATTCTGAGAGATTATTTATTGTTTCTCTATTTAACTTTAAGCTACAAGGAAGTTTAAGTTTTTTTAAATATGAACAGAATATCATTGTTCCAGGTCTATAAGATTCTGCTAAAGATTTGGCATTCATAAATTTTACACTGAATTCTTGAATTGTACTACATATAAGCATATTAATTATATCTGGAATATCATGTGCGTTAATTTGCTCATATTGAACTGCAAGTGAAATTTTTTTTAATCTTGTAACAAATTCTTTGTTGTTTATGATTTCATTTTTCAGCATTTCCAAAATTGAATTAGCGATAGCGTAATCTTTATACAACGTAATTTTTAGTGCTTTTAAAGATTTGAACTGAGACAAAAAATTTGGGTAATCAAATGCAGATTCATTATAAGCAAGGACGTTTAGGTATTTCACAGTGTTTAATATAGCGAGATCCTGAAAAATCAAAGGGAATGTTTCAATAAAGCAATAATTTTCTTCTTTTTCAGGTTTGAAAAATAGTGTCAAATTTTTAATCTTTTTATAGTCATGGAAAAAGCTCAAGAATTTTTCCGAATTTTTCATAAAGGGTTTATTCTTGTCATTAAATGCAATTCTTATTTGGAATATGATTTCTTTTAAACTTGGGGCATATTCCTTTACTAATTTGCGTAAATATTGATTGACCTGAGCTAATCCACGAGGGATAATTGGGTAATGGATGAATCGGAATATTTTGAACCAAAGAAACTTTGTAAGATGATATCCTTTATGATGTTTATTAGTACGGGTTAAGTTTAAAGCTTTACTATTTTGTGATTCTGGGATTTCAAATGATAATTCTTTTAAATCTTGTTCTTGAGTGATTTCTGAATCTTGCTTAGGCTTATCCATAAATTTATGGTTATGATATGCACTTGATATCTAAAGGCGATTAAGATGATTTATATATATTGTTTCTTATTTATTATATAAAACTTAGTTCACTGCAAATTATCCAGAGAGCTAAGTTTATTTTACAGCATTTAGCTTATTAATCCAAAAATTTAAATAGCTCAGGTTTTATATAATTCAAATAAGTTTATAGTGTTACTTAAAGAGACTTAATTAGACAATTCTAAAAAGTAATTTTTGAATTGAAAATAAGGGCCATCAAATTAAATAAAAATAAACTTATGATAGCTTCAATCAATAAAGGTAGCACTTGGAAATTGTAAATCAAACTTTTGCTTATACTCGCTAAATTAAAAAATAATTTTTAGATTGCCTAAGGGATAATCTATTAATAAACACTGCTTTTTATATTTTAATTTAAGACAAAAATGCTCTTAAATATAATATGCTGTAAGCCTTAGATAAATAATACATTAGTTAATTAATTTCCTTCCTATAAATATCAACCTCATATTAATCATAATAAATCACTTAATATTTCACTTTAAATTTTTTAACTATAACATAAGTGTATTCAATAACCCAAAACATCTAACTTAAATAGAACCCTTTGATTATGATGCTGAAATAGNTAACCCAAAACATCTAACTTAAATAGAACCCTTTGATTATGATGCTGAAATAGTAATTCAATATAAACTAATCAAGACCAAATATCTAAATCTTTATCATCTCTTTTATAAAAATCTTCTAACTTCCAACAAATACTTGAGTCCAAAAATAATAAATTAGCTTTTTAAACAACTTCCATCACTCGAAATCTAGTCTAAAACTATATAATCTTCTTTCATCCTAGACTCGCTAAAATTTCAAAAAATCATCAAATAAAATCATAAAAGGCATATCAAAACTCTGAACATCAAGAATGCATAAACTTCATTTTATCCCATATAAAATATATACAAGCCTAAAAAATATATCACAAAAAAAGAAAATACTTAAAAACTACTGTTCTTATGTGATTTACACAATGAAAAAGTAAAAACTCACACCATATCGCAGACAAATTTCAGTACAAATTTTAAGATTCTTTCAACTAAACAGTAATCTAATATAAAATCATCAAATAGCCAAAACAAAGTCTATATCCCAAAAATATTAATAAAAATCATTCAAAAGCATCATCAAATTATAAAATCCCAATTCACATATCATATTTTAATAGTATATACCATTTACCTAACTAAATTGTATACATTTTTATAAAAGCCATACTATTTTTGACTAATAAAATCTAAAATTATCCTTACTATCTCATATAAATTCTTCTTTCCTAATTAAAATCTATCGATAATTAATATAATGGCAAATTCTTTCCTCTCGTTTGATTCGTGTTTATCTGACTCCGATAGCGAAAATGACAAAAACGAAGATTCGAAAATCCAAGGAAATTGCTCTATATGCAAAGTTAGACTTAATATTGTTGGTATACAGCATACAAGAAGTGCAAGGTGTAATAAATGTAAAAATATTCTCTGTGTTAATTGTGTTTCTGATAGAGAGACATATAAGAGACAAAAACAATGTATTTGTAAAACTTGTGGTCATAAAGATTTACTTATTGATAATGATACGTTGGAAATTGAAGAACGATATGCTGAAGTAGAATTACTTAAGGATAAAATCAGACAAGCAGGTACACAAAAAAATCTTTTGGCTATACATAATAAAGAATTACAGTTAGAAATTGATGATGTTCTTAATAACCCAGAACGGTTTATTCGTAAAGAAACCCTGAGATCCTTACGCCATAACCACATCTCTCTTAAAACCGAAAGAGATGAAATATCTCATTCATTATCATCTCTTTCACATCAAATTTCTAAATCATGGCAAGATTTTGATTCTAAAAATAAATGGATTGAGTCTTTAAGCAACTCATATCATCCCAAATCTGAAGAAGAAGCAACACTAAAACATGAAATCCTCATCCATCGTCTAAACTCCTTAAAAATTCAAAAAATCGTCAAACAAATATCCTTAAAATCTACTCCTAATCCAGATTCCGAGTATCAAGAATGCACAAAACTAGCTTCATCTCATGAAGAATTAACAGAAGATCTAAAAACACTCATCATAAAAGAACAAGAAAAGACTATAAAACTACAGTCTTTATGTGATTTACACAAAGAAAAAATCAAAAGCCAAAGCTTAGCTGCAAACAAACTTCAGTTGATATATTCAAATTTTCTATCAACTAGGCAACGATCTAGCATAGACTCATTTCTCTTAAATCGCAAATCAAGATCTGAGTCTATGTCTTTAAAAAAATGTTCATCATGTATGATATTCTAATAAATATGCAATTTATAATTCCTAATCTGTTACTCAGGCTTATAATTGGGATTTTTCTTGAGAATGATAAAGTTCTCAAGGACTTCATAACAAGGTTCAAACTCTTCTGTAGCTAGTTCAACTTTTTCCCCATATGAAAGTAGGACTGGTGTTGTATGAGTCTGAAATCCAGTAATAGTCCTTGGGTTACCAGCTTGACCAACAGTGTCAACAGCTTGTCCTACTCTAACTTGTACTGGTAAAGGTTTCAAGTTTTCATCAACCGTAACAAGCATTCTAGGATATATCGCACAAGCTAAATAATAAAGTAAATAATGTGCATGATCATGTAATAATTTATCAATATCTAACATCATATGAAGAACAGTAAGAATCCCCCCAAGTGCAACAGGTGATAATAAAAACCTAGCAGATTGATAAGGATCAAGTGTCATAAGTCCTTTACCAAGATGTAACAAACCTTGAGCAATCCTCACCATAAAAAGCTGATTATCATCCATAGAATAATACCCTGCTAATTGTCTCAATATTCCAGCTAAACGTGAATTATTAGTCCCAGCACCAACTATGCCTATAGCAAAAATAGCACACTGAGCTACAATATTATCAGGGTCATGAGAAAGTTTAGATAAAATATCAATCATATTAACTTGTGGGTTGCTTATACATAATAAAGCCATAGCAAGTGGAGTTGCCCTACGTATATTCATAGTCCCATATTGTAACAAATGATCAAAAGTTCTCATAACCATCTCAGTGCCAATATTTTCACCCATTGCTATAAGTGATACAGATATAACAGCAACCATTTGATACTGCCAATCTTTTTCTTCTAAATGTTCAGCACATACTTTAAGCATTTCTTGAACTTTAAGTACATTTCCAGAACCTGCATAAGCACATCCTTCAACAGTAAGCGCTGCATATTTTTTGATTTCTGGACCTAGCATATCGTTTATTATAGATAAAGTTGTTGATACTCTATCTTGTTGACCCATAAACACTAAACCTATCCCAAGGGTGAAAAATCTTGCATATGGGCTTTTAAGTGCTGTATCTGATCTTTCCATTAAAGTTTGGATTATAGCTTGGGCAACATCATCATTACATGTACCAACATATAAAAGTCCAAGTCCTAAAGCTGCAAGGGCTGAACTTTCTATAGAAATCGATGTATCTATAACTAATGGTGTGAGGATTTCAAGTACATCTTCTCTTTGAGCACCTGCATATGCTATTGAAAGTCCTGCAATTATCCCAACTCGGGTTTTATCATTAGCTTTTTCAAGTTCATCTGATAATAATGCGAATACTGGGTCATTTTCATTTTGGATCCCTGCATTTGCGATACCAAAAGCTAATGAAGCTCCTGATTTTATAAACTCATCTCTAGAGTATTGGTATTTATCAATATGACTTGTCCCTTCTTCTAAATTCCATAATAATAACATACCAAGAGAAGCTGATGCTGTAAGATTAGCCCAATCTTTATGCCTACCAAGCCAACGTTTTTCTTCAGTTAGCATAATATTATCATTACAATAACCCACATTTACAAAAGCATTCACTAATGTATTGGCCAAGCTCAGCTTGGCTGTATCTGTAGATCCTTGAGCATTTCTTGGCCTTTCTTCAAGATGAGACTTGTATATATCTTCAGGGATTTTAGGTGCTAAAACATCAAGGTCGGTAGCTAATTTTATAAATGCTTGACTAAGAAACTCATTCGATATAATTTTCGCCATTTCTTCANATATATCTTCAGGGATTTTAGGTGCTAAAACATCAAGGTCGGTAGCTAATTTTATAAATGCTTGGCTAAGAAACTCATTCGATATAATTTTCGCCATTTCTTCATTTTCTACTTTGTAATTGTATTTATTCCTTGCTAACAAATAGCACATTTGCTTCAAAGTTACTTCATCTGTTGTAGACTCCATAGCTTGACTGATTTCTTCTGGTCTATTGATTTTTAAAGCAATCCTTAAAGCTTCAGGGTATTTGTTAACCTTTAAATAACATTGAAAACACACACTCAAAGTTTTATAATGGTCTTCTGGGTCAGCTGAATATAATGAAGTGCTTGATATATAATCGCATATTCTTTTATAATTATCATTATCAACATAATCAATGATTTTTTCCAACACATCGATTTCTTCAAGTAAGTCAATAGCTTCACATTCTCCAGAGCTTTTAATAAGAAATGGGAGAATAATTTCAACGATATTAAGTAATTTCCCATGAGATTCATGATTAGCTAAATACTCTTCTTGCATTTCTCCACATAGAGTTCGCACATATTCATGTCCCCAATTTGTTGCTGCTGAAATATCCCCTTCAAGTAAATATTGTAATGTTTCCCGGCCATCAGGGCTTCCCATAGTGGTCGCAAGAACAGATATAAAATTTGCTAAGCGGGTTTTAGTATCTGATAAAGAAAGGCTTGTATAGTAATTTTTCAATGTTTCATAGTGAGATTTGAGGAATTTCAATGGTTTTGGTATTGAAGTCATTGATGTTGTTGCGTTGCGAACTTCTGATTCTAGTTGATTGAGAACTTGTAAAGAGTCTGAGCTTTCTTGAAGCTGGGTGACTAGTAAACTTAGTTTGTCTCTTAAGGCAGCATCTTCTTCTGATAAGTCCTGAGTCACCTTTTCAACCTTTTCAGGCTTTTCAGCTATTTCAGCCATTTATATCAAAATACTTAAAATTTTTAGACTAGTTCATCCGCAGATTGTTGTCTTTCATTATCTTGACTTTCATAAGTCTTTGGACTCGTTGTGAGTATGTACGCTTCCATCTTCGCTTGTGGTTGACGATTTCGAGAATCTCGTCTTCCATGAAGTCTTCGTCTACGGTTCGACGCTTTCTTTGCTCTTTGATTTCTGATATGTAGTCTTTTACACCGACATCTTCGCTGCCTTTGACTTTGCCTGGATTGGTTTTGGATTTGGGCTCGGTTTTCATATGATTATAACCCCCCCTTGAGATGAAGAATTATTTTTTTATTATTTGATGGAGAAGTAGGAGTTTGTGGAAAATGTGGAAGATGAAGGAGGAGGATTTTATGGGTTTTGTTAGGAGTTTTAAAGGAAATGGGTGGAAGTTAGATTTTTGGTTTTGATTTTGGAAAATTGGAGTGAGAGTTTTAAAGAAGGTTTGTAGGATTTTATAGGATAAATTTTGTGGGTTTTTTTTTTGAGGGTGTGATTGGAATGGAGAGTATTTTGATTTGTGAGGGGTTATAATGGGAAATTTTGGATGAGAGTTAGTTTTAATTGATTGTATGTGAGAAATTATGATTTGTAAGTATGGTTTAGATGTATTGAGTAAAAATGCACTAATGTTTAAGGGAAAATATAGTAAATAGTTTGANGGTTATAATGGGAAATTTTGGATGAGAGTTAGTTTTAATTGATTGTATGTGAGAAATTATGATTGTAAGTATGATTTAGATGTATTGAGTAAAAATGCACTAATGTTTAAGGGAAAATATAGTAAATAGTTTGAATAGGGAATGGTTGTATTTTATATAATCTAAATAGTATAATAGCAAGATTATATCAATCAGTTTTTAATTGCTATTCATACTATTAATTTATTATATCTAATACAATCGCCAAAACATTTACTTAAACTCATACCCGTTAAATATTAAAAGTTCGATGATATTTGATTATAAGAAAATAATCATGACAGTTTATTCTGCAAAAAGAAACTCAATAGGGGAAATTATGAGAAATTTACAAGAACCCAATACGAAAAGTTATAGTCTGACTTTAAAGGATGAATTAAAAACTCCTGGTATTAAGCATTCATCACCGATACCTAGTCTCAGATTTGAAAGCCCATTATACTTAAGAAGAGTTTCACGTGTCCACTCGCCTTGGCCAAAAGAGTTCAATCATAAATATGATAAGAACTATATAATAAGAAACCCTTTAATCTTAATAGAAGGTTATCAAGTAAAAGTGCGAGACAAATATGCAACACCAACTAGCCAAAGGAATACTTATAAATTAGTCACTAAATTGCCTTTAATTAAGTTTGATTAGCAATTCAGAAATGTGATTTTCATATCAATTTCGACTGTATGAAAAAGTTATAAGTTTATTTCTGATTTTTATAGATGAGTTATATAAAAGTTTATTTTCCATACTAATTTTCGCTTATAAGCATGTCCATATAAATGATAAATGAGAAAGGAATAGATAAACTACTTGAAAAGCTTTCTTGTAGCCTTGGGTCATTACAAGGCACGTATAAAGATTTTGCAAGCAAATGTGATAAGATTGACAAAAGAAACTATTCTCTCCGTAATAGTATTTCGAGAAACCCTGACTTTATTCAAGAGTCAATTTTAGACTTAAAAGAAACTTTAGCAATAGACAGTAAAATTTTTATTGAGCTTAAAGATTCCTTAGAAACTCTTGATAAAAAGTGCAGAGAAAGCCTTGGGCTTGTTAAAATCCCAGATCAATTCTCAAAAAATATACAAAAATCTTTAGTCTACTTGACTAAATTATTTCAAAGCGATTTTATAAATATAGAGCAAAGATTTGATGAACTTTTAGAAACTATTCAAAGTATGCTAGATAAAAATAGACCAAGTAATTCTTCAACAAGAAACTTTGAAGCAGAACTTTCTATTGCTAAAAGCCTTAGCTATGGTGATGTAAAACCTTTACTTAAAAGATGGTCTATTTCAGAACTCCAATCCCCACAGTCACCTAAATGCTTAGATTGTCAGAAAGTATATAATGAGTCTAAAACGATTATTAACAAGACAGGTTCTGTGGTTAATAAAATCAACTCACATACTTTTGAATGGCCAAAAGAAGAAAATCTTGAGAAAAGTCATCATCAAATAATGAGCTTTCCATCAGATAACAACTATGAATTATCTATGGCTACTGAACAGTTTGTTTCTATGAAAAGTGTTGAGAACTTAAAAAAAGAAATTGAAAGTCTTAAGACATGCTTGAAAAATGCTGAAAATAATAGCAAAAGTAATTTTTACAAACTTGAAAACGATTCTCTTCTTATGGAAACTAACTGCAAAAATATTAAAATAGCTGATTTGGAATCTGAATTACAACAAAAATCATTTAAAATACAAGAATTAATGATGTTATTAGAGAATTTAAATCATCAGAAAACAAATTCTCAAAACCTATCATCAGAAATCAAGCTTAATTTAGAAAACCATATAAACAATCTGAATTTAAAAATAAAAAAACTGGAGTTTGAATGTATGGAAAACGCTCAAACCATCACAAAAAAAGTAGAAAAAATTGAAAAGCTTGAAGAAGAAAGCACGAATTATAAAACGAAATGCGAAAGACTTGAAGAAAAATGCTTAAAACTTCAAGAATTTGCTACAAAAAAAATTGAAAAAGTGAAAAAAACTAAAGAAAAAATGACTGAAATAAACAAAAATGTTGAAAGTAATGAGAAATTAATAGAAATGCTAGTAGAAAAAGATATGGAATTGAGAAAATATAAAGAAATATTAAGTTTTCAGGAAGGAGATTTATTTGAGAAAACCCAAGACTTGCAACAAATGTTAATTTCTTACGAAAAAATTAAAGAATTACTAGAAGAAACAAAGGAAAAAAATATCGAACTTAATGAAAAATCCCAAGAATATAAAAAAATAATAGAAGAAATAAAGGAAAAAAATATTGAACTAAATGAAAAGTCCCAAGAATATAAAAAAGCAATAGAAGAAAAATATGAAAGTTTGAATGATGAAAATAAAAGAATAAAAACAATATTATTAGAGGCAATTGAAAAAGAAAAATCAATGAAAATACAAGAGGATCAAAACAAAATTTTTAATGAAAAGATTACTACTTTGGAAACTAAAGTATCTGAGTTAAATGAACAAATAGAAGTCCTTCAAGAAAGAAACGAAGAACTGTAAGAGATAATTAGTGATGAGTTTAATAGTGAGCTTTTAAAGAAAATAGAAAACAAGGAATTACAAGTATCAACCATAAACTCAAATTCTGAGATTTTGAAAGAATCAAACGAAACACTGAAACAAAAGCTAAAGTCAGAAAACGAAACAAAAGAAAAACTTGTAAAAGACAATGAAAGCCTTGTAGAATCTCAGAATTTTATATCTGATTACATAAATTCTCTTAAAGAGTCTTATGAAAAAGCAATGTCTAGCCTAAAAACCCAAATCGATCAGTTAAAGAAAAAAATTATCGAACATGAACAAACTATACACCTTCAGCAGTATCTTTACAACAAACTACAATCAGAAAAAACTATCATAGAACCTTCTAATAAATTCAGAAAATTCAACAGACAAAAAACAAGTCCTGCAGGATCTGATTCAAGTCAATTAAAATCAATAGAAGCACTCAAGAAAATTTTTGATACTAAAACATTAGATTTTAATATTGCAGCAATTATAGGTATAGAACTTGATGAAAGTGATCCTGAAAAATTTGTCGACAGAATTGTTGAGCTTAAAAAAGAACGTGATACTTATTATGTAGCATCTGAAAGATCTGAAGATTTGATAAATGAACTTAAAGAAGTTCTTAATGAAGAAAATGAAAATAACCTACTTAACTGCGTTGTAAAACTTAAAGGAAACTCAAATAGTGTTAAAACTATTAAGAAGAAAAAATAAATTTAAAAGTATATATAAATTGCTTTTAAAAAAATTGTTACGCATGTTGTGAATTACGAGGGAAATTTTTAGACTAGTTTAAAAATTAGGATTGATGTTTTCTTTGTTCATTGGGTCTCGCAATAGGGTTTTTATTTTGGCTTGGGTTTGGTCAAGGATCATTGAGTTGAAAAAAGCGTCATAAAGACTTCTTGCATGCAAAATTTTATTAACTTCGTCGCTGACTTCTTTCTCAAAGTCGCAGGCTGATATTAAGCTTTGCAGTTTTCCTGAGCGTGGGCTTTTCTTTTTTGTCATGTAATGATCTATTCTACTTTCCTTTCGTTGGCTTTCTCTCTCAGGAGTTGTGGCAAGATCAGTTGGATCGAATTCAAGTGCCTCTTCTATCAGAAAATAAGGCAAGTAGTTCATAAGCTCAAATCTGGGAATCTCTAAAGTGTCCATTTAAATAATATGGCGGCAACTAAATACAAAAGATAAAGAGTATAATATTAAATAAGATTAGAAAAATTATTTTTTGACTGAAAAATACTTTAGAGGGATTTTTTGTGTTAGGTTTGGATTAGAGAAATTATTATTTGATTGATAATACTAAAAAAAAATCGACAAAAAAGAATATATTTTCTTAAGATTTTTTGAATTATTTTTCATAATGTTTTTGTATAGGTTTATTGTAGAAAATCGATAAGGGTTTTTATGCTTTGATAAAATAAACTGGGTTGTTAAGATATATTTTATGATAAATGCAAATTTGCGTTTCAGTATAGGTTTTGAGATTTACTATGTTTTTTGTTAAGTTTACAATGAAGGAGTGATTAAGATTTGAAATTATTTTTTAGGAAAATCTTAGGAAGATTATGAATTGAGAGGATAATGCTTGATGAAATATAATATAATTTGATTTGAGTGATGTTGCTAGGTTTATTGTCATTACTGATTAAAATTCTGAGATTTTTTTTGGTTTTTGTATTGTGAAGTGCTGTGAATTGCTATAAAATAATATTAAAAATCATTCCTCTAAATCTAAGTCTTTTAAAAGCAATAAAATCAAACTAAACCTAATTTATATTTTTATCTATACAAACAGTAAAATACTTTCTCAGTGCACACTAACAATTATATAATAAGTTTTTCATATTAATTTATTATCCATAGTAATTTTTACGACGTATCATAACCACAGGGGAAGCTGAAGTTACTCGAAAAGTTTTCTCAGGATTATGANACGACGTATCATAACCACAGGGGAAGCTGAAGTTACTCGAAAAGTTTTCTCAGGATTATGAATTTTAGGTGGGCTTTCGTTAATATGCCTGAACTTTTGCCTATATTCAAAAACTTCAGGATATGTCGACTTATATGCATAGTTTATAGGTTGATCAAATAAACTTTTTCTTATCCCTGGAAAGAATCTCTTATGCGCATTAGCTTCATTTCTATGCCTCAACGAAGTTTTAACACCAATCCAGTTGTTTCCTCGTATTATCTTAGGTGTTAAATCTACCCTTTGTCTTGTCCCAGTTTCAGAAGAATTTAAAGGACAATTAGTCTTTACAGTTAAATTAAATCTTGGTCGATGTTGAGATATAGGCAAATAATCTTCTGTAGAATTCTGAACTTTTGTTTTTGGTGATGGCTGAGTAACAGTTATGCTGTTCCACCCACATATATCTTCGTTGTTGTTTGTCAAATTGGGATTGTTAACGAATTCTTCATTTAGTGATATCAAATATTCTTGGACTTCTGACATATTATTTTATTTTAATTACAACCCAACACTTCTAAATGTATGAAAATCTAGTAATTATTTTTACCTTTATTCCTCACTTCATTCATCTCAAGTCCTTATTTCTCCTAAACAATCCCTAAAAAATACATATTCTATCAATACTACAAATCCATAAAACCCAAAAATTTTTACCCTACCAAAATCCTAATCCACATATCCAAATTATAAAACCCTTAAATATCAATAAACTCTCTCACCAAAACTTCTACAAAAAAACTCATAAGCCCAACTGAATCTTAATTATAAATTATATAATTTTCAAATGGGAAGTTGCCAATGCTGTGAAGACTCAACAAAATCTGATCTCCAAAAGCCACTTGAGCTAGAAACTCTCTGTGCAACAAACATGACCTTAGAAAAGTCCGAAAAATATCAAGCATTAGAACTAATAAACGAAACATTTTCTGAATGTACTTCAATAATCCCATCTTTACCATCTCCAAGAGATAACTATGAAAAATATGGACCAAAGTACACATCTCCAGCAGGGTGGATTTATTATGGGAATTTTGATAACAAAGGACATAAAACAGGTCTTGGAGTTTTTATATGGAAAGATGGGTCAAAATATATAGGTGAATGGAAAGAAAATATGGCAAATGGTAAAGGAACTCTTTATTATTCAGATGGGGATATATATTCAGGAGAATGGTTTAATGATATGGCTCATGGAAATGGAAAATATACTCATTCTAATGGAGTTGTTTATGAAGGCGAATGGGTTGAAGATAAACAACAGGGTTTTGGTGTAGAAACATGGCTTGGAGGAGGGTATTTTAAAGGGAATTTTGTTGATAATNGAAGCTATTATAAAGGGGAATTTTATTATAATAATATACACGGAGAAGGAGTTTATGTTTGGAATGATGGAAGAAGCTATGAAGGTACTTGGAGAGATAATAGGATGTATGGGGTTGGGCATTTCAGATGGCCTGATGGAAGAGAGTATAAAGGTGGATATGTTGATGATAAAAAAGAAGGGTTTGGAGAGTACTTGTGGCCTAGTGGAAAAGTTTATATGGGTTTTTGGAAAGATGGGAAACAGAATGGACTTGGAAAAATGATAGAGAAAAATGGTGAAGTTGTTGAAGGAGTGTGGAAAGATTCTAAACTAACATAATATAAAATTTTATTATCATAGATTATACTATGTTTAGATAATTTGTATCAAATAAAAAACTGGATTATTGCTTAAATTATGCAATTCTAAAGCTTTTAATTGTAATAAACTAGTTTTGATTAGAAAAGTGGAGGGAAGTTTGGTTTTAAAGCAATTAGAATGATTAATACAGTATTTTTTATTTAAATTCACTAGTTAAAATTTCTAACAAGAGTTTTTCATATAAAAAACTATGCGCTTCTTTATCTCTAGTGTTCAAGATTCACTATAAATTCGCAAGCAAATTTCATATAATCTTTTATCAATCACTAAAAAAACCAGCTGATTCAAGCAATTATATTCAAAAAGTATTCGATATGCAAAAAGCAATCCTTTTAAAAATTTACTATCCGAACAGAAATCCAAAAGTTCAACTTCAATATAATATTAAAATCAAGTCTACCTAACTTTTCAATAATTACATAAATTCTTCATCTAAATAAAACACACATTCTAAGGTATAGCAACTTCAAATATTTACTTCATCATAAATAACCCTTACTATAAATAAATAATTTTTCATAAATGCCTATTGCTATTCAACTAAAACTCATCATCAAACCCCTATTATCCTAAAAAAAGCTACACAAAAAACTTCTCCACATATCATTCCTCCTTTCAAAAACTTTCAAATCCTCTTAAAAATACCAAATTTTTCCATGACTGAAAAATCAACATAAAATCTTTATTCTCTAATCCTCTGCATAATCTTATCTCCTCATCTAAAAAACCTAAATTATCATTTTATCTTATCTAAAACCCCTATCACTATACATCATCCGATTTACAACATTTTCGTCCTTTAAATAAATATCAAATATTTCGTAATATTATGGCAAAAATCAATAGTTTATATTTATATAATAATGGGATGTGTTGGAACAAAATCAAAAACTATCATGAAATCTGCGACAAAATCATCAAACACGCAATTGAGTATTATATCAGATTCAGGAATATTTATCAAGCCGAAAATTACTTATAAAATTGTAATACACGAAGTTGAATCCCCAAGCACATATTCAATCTATGGATATGCACAAAATAATGATTAATGTTAATTTTTCCAGTGATTATTTGCCTTTAATTTTGAATATTTTTAAATTTTCGTCGAGAAATAAATATGCTGTTAATATGATTGCGCTAAAAAATGTTTATTGGTAAAAGCTGGATAATACTATGAATAAACTTGGGAAATTATGAGATTTTAATAGGATTTATGTTTTATGAACTGGGGGTTTGTCCTTTAGGACTGGTATGAACTTTTTTTATAGGAAGTTAGAAAAAAAGTTTTAGCATTTTTCTGATGATAGGAATGCTTGCTGTTTAAGATGTTGGGTGAGAATAATTGGGTTTATAAGAATAATAATTATGCGAAATATCTTGGAAATTGTACATAAAGAAGTGAAAGAATTTTTTTCATCAGGCAAGATCAGTATGTTTGAATTAGAAACGATTTTTTTATAAATTGATGTTTTCGATATATGAAGGTTTTATTGTTTTATAAAGTTATAGGGTGTTAAATAATAGTTTTTTTTTACTTGAATGGAATATAATAAGCTTAAATTTGATAGTATGCTAAAAAATGAAAAAAAAATGTTTAGAATGGTGATTTAGCGCTTTATGCTTAGAATGCTGTGAAGAGTTGCTGTTGCGTTTTTTGCTTAAAGGACATATTTTTTTTTAGTGTTTATTTATAGATATTTTAATCTAAATTGAATAAGTTGCTTAATAATCATGATAATTAGAAGATAGAATAGTATTGTTTAAAAGTCATTAAGATTTTTATAGTTAAAAGATTTTAGTTAAGATTCCAACACGTATATAATTGAAGTAAATAACTTTATATATTTGTTAAAAAAAGGTAAGAATTTTTATTATACATATAAAATATATGCTAAGAAAAGACTATATACCTATAATATCTAAAATCTATTTTCACAAACTCAATAGTATTCAACAGCTGTAGTAAATTTACAATATCGAAAATTGGTAAAGCATTATTCATATATCTTTTATATATTAGTTCATCAAAAAACATATTTTTTTAGCATATAATATTCACAGTTTCTTTGTTCTTAAAACAATCTATCTATGAGTTAAACTATATTTCAATCAACTCAGAAATACAATAAGAAAAAAATAAGTTTACTAAAGTTCAAAATTACTAAACTTCATAAAACTTTTATAAAAAAATCACAATCAAAACTAACCAAATCTTATTTATAACAAAAAATCCCTACAAACCATATACACTATATCCTACCAAACTCCAGTCGCTAAAATTGTAAAAAATATGAGTTTATCAAAAACAGCATAATTTCTTAAATTCTCAGAAAATTACATCTTAAACAACACACATTCAAAAAAGCTAGATATAATCTAGCAATACTCTAAAGAACATTTAAAAATCCCTTAAATCCTTAAAAAGTGTAAAAAATTTCATTTATACATTCTCTAACACCTACATTTCAACCTAAATTTCTTTACCTGCTAATTTTTCTCTTCCATTTCGAAATTCACCTACAAAACCTCTCCATAAAACATTTCTAAAAACCACATAGCATAAGTTATTAGAAATTATCATCTTTTTAATATCCATCATGTATAATATCAAATAGCTTTGATAATTATTATAATATGGGCTGCGCTCCAATTAGTCGTTTCCAGAAAACCACAACTAAGGAAACAGAGATATTAGGAGATTCAAGACACAGTAGCAACTTGATAAATCCTTGGCCATCACTGAAATATCAAATTTTCATTCAANACAGTAGCAACTTGATAAATCCTTGGCCATCACTGAAATATCAAATTTTCATTCAAAGAATCTCATCCCCAATGACATATGATGCAAACGGACCTCCACTAGGAACAAAATATCGTTAATCTAACTATATTTTTGTATAAAACTTAATACTTTTTATATTTTGCATAGATTTAAATATCCCTTATAGCGAAATTTATAAAATTTTACTCAACAGGTTTCAAAAATTTGGCATGCTTCTAGGCGTTTCAGATTATTTGATATTTTTTAGAAAATTAAACATTTTGAATCCCCCCAGCTTTGATTTTAGATATAAAGTGTTTAAATTTTAACTTTGGTATTGATAAAATTTATAAACTTATAAAAATAATACTTTTTGCATACTGGATTAATGATGTTGAGATGCTTTTAATAAGATATGAGAGAGTGGGATTTTTGGACAAGTTTGATGAATAATGAATGGAATTTTTTTGAACTTTATATGATGAGGTTTATTGTGAGAATTGAATTTGTTTTTTGTAAGTTTTGGTTATGAAAATTATTTAGTGGAATGAAAATTTATATTTTCTATGAAATGATTATGGTGTTTTAATTATGGGATAGAATATGGATATAATGAAATGGGTTATAATAAATAGAAAAAAATAGGAAAATTATCAGTGTTATTGAGAAAAAGAAGAGAGAAAGGAGAGCAGGGCAGTATCAGAACCTGTCGGGAAAAGAAAAAAACGGGAAAAACGGAAGAAACGGAGAAAAACGCACAGACATACAAGAAAAAAAACTAACAAGGGCTAGACAATAGTCAAGCGATAATTCCTAATTGATTGATTGATTGATTGATCAGTGTTATTATGTATAGGGTAATTAGATTTTTTGTATTTTTTTAAGCTAGTTAATAAAAATTGTCAAAATGTATTTACAGCTGGCTCATGCTTATGTAAAATATATTTTAGGTATTCAAAAAAACTGGCTTATAATTAGAATGTTATAATTTTTAA